>JARFNZ010131609.1:0-11208 GCA_031763405.1 Balanus nubilus
GGGGGGGGGACAATATTTGCCCCCCCCCCCCCCCCCTCCTAAGCGCGTGTTAAATAACCCACACGGTGTCGTGTTCCAAGTTTACTCATGTTCTCGACATATCTACACAGTGCACATTCCCGTTGCATATGTCCCACTCCCACGCAGCGTGGTAAAATACTAGTGAATTCCCCACAGTATTTTCTTGTTGAATGGGACTTACTGGTTGAGCATAAAGCGTAAGGATGGTGTTATGTATTGTTATGATGATGTCAGGTGAGTTGTGCCTAAGACGGTCCTACGTTCCAAAAAGAAAAAGGGTAGGTACAATAGAACGACCGGGGCTAGTTCCATCATGGAATGAATGCATCACTTGCATGATTTAAACAGAACTCTTGCTCGATGACAAATCGGGAGCAGCCATTTGACGCGATGCCTCAATCCATTTCCCACAGGAACGCCGTCCGTACAGGAGAAAAAAGTGTTAAGCTGAATGCGTTTATACCATTGTCAAGGTTATGACATTAACATACCTACATACATCATCACGTTGCTTTGAACACCTAGGTATTGACCGTCATTTGCTGCGTCATGTTTTCACCAACGAGAAAACGGAGCAAGATGAACCATTCATGTTGGAGCAGGTTCCGACAATATTTCTGCATGACAAAATAACCATCATTCATTGATGCCGTAAAATGTTTTATAAAGTAACTATTTGCTGTAACATAAAATACAATGGGCCTGCAACGGATAAAAAGGATGGAACATAAAAACTTCAAACATAATGTTTGCATATAATTTAACATCAACGATAATACGCATTACTTTCATCGATCCAGATCTGTCCAGAATTGAATTCTTAACACACCGGTATGCGTATTTTTTAACAATGGCAAGAGTCGTACCTGCGAGTTTTTTTACGACATATTACATGCCTTACGCGCGGCTACTCGGGTCAGCTATCCCTGCGGGGCTGGACACCTTTACCGCGGGTCACAGCGCGAGCCACCTTAACCGCGGGTCACAGCGCAAGACATCTTTACCGCGGGTCACAGCGCGACTTCGACTGCAGAATGACCCAATCAGGCCTCAGCATGCCCGTTTGATTGCATTTTGCTTAGTTTGTAGGCTGTCAAAGTTTATATGACGGCGATCAACCACACATTCTGATTGAGCCAAACACCGCCCACTCTCTTCCTTGTTTCTCGTGCGGGACTGGTGGTAGTCTTCCACCAGTTCAGCATTGGCCCTGTGGATTGTTTCAGGGTCATCTTGCCACTTGCACGTGGCAACAAGACGTTTACCTAGGGTCCTAGGGGCTCATGGCTAATGGGATTCACGACGTCGGCGTACAGTGTCGTCCACAAACTTGGCCCCAGAGCGAATGTGTAAAAGTCAAGCGATCGTGAAAGATCCTGTAAACGCCAAACGACCCACAAACCGAGAGGCAACTGAGAAATGAAAGAGATGGGCCTCGAGGAAGAAAAGCAATGACGAGGCTCTGTGCCGACGTTTGATCGGGTCAATGTCCAGTCGAATCCGCGCTTTGATCCGGGGCAAAGATGCTCAGATTCCGCAAAAAAGAGGACAACTCAGACTAAACAGCCGCGGAACGAAAGAATCGCGAGTAAAAAAATAATTCGCAGATCTGCGAATTATTTTTTTTTACTCGCAATTTTAGCATTCGAAATTTCATTAGCAATTTCGAACATGTCATTGTAACGCTGAAAGAAACGCCAATGTGTACATAACTTATCTCAGAACAGAGTTTGGTGGATAAAAGTAACGCATATCGTCATTAATATAAAACTATATGCAAAACTAATTTCGTTATGTTCGTTATGCTCTCCCTTTAATTATTGTATAACGCATTTTGCGATAAAACTGGTTTTCAGTTCGGGCCAGTTTTTGCCATTAATGTTATGCGTTGCAACCTGTTCCAGGATAAGGGCTGGTCGCATTATTTGCCGCGAATTTCAATAGGGCCGTGGTGGTTTCCTGTCCTCTATGCTACTGATAAAACGTATAATATATATGTATGGAAAGCATCGTTTTTTTGTGGTAGTGTCCGTTCCAGCCTGTATGTCATAGTTTGAAATGTCACAGTTTATGCCATTGTCATAGCCATAGTCTTTTTATAAAAATGGATGCATCCAAGCCCCGGTCTTCCTTATCCCAATATCACAGAACAAAACAACAACGTTTTACCGGATGAAGAAATGAATAATTTTCGTGACCTAAAATGTGCTTTATATTTATGTACTGTACAGTGTACACTGCATGGGCCTCATAAAATGCATTAAAAGACGGCGGTATTTCTTCTCAATGAAGTTCAATAGACTCTGCTGTTATTCTGATCCCGTATCATGACGTTAGAAAACTTCGTGTTCTTACATTGCACTGATTAGAGATGCAGAATTGCCAGAAGATACGATAGGTACCTGACAAGTTCAATCGTCGTTTAAACGGTCGATCTCAACGTTTTTGAACTATGGCCGAGTCAAGTATAATGTGGTTCTTGTGGCGGTGCCATTGGTCTTCATTTTTTAACGATGATACACTATTCACAGCCACTATTTTCCAAGGCCCAAAGTTATTTTTTTGTTTTAAAGACCCGACACTTTGACCTAATCGACATATTTTTGGTGGAGACCCATCTTTTTTATTGCACTTTTTGGTAGATATTGGACACCTTTCTATGTTGAACGCACCCAAATTGCCAACACCAGAGGACGATCAAGTGCCAGGTGCTTTTAAAATGCGCAGTTGATTAGACACTGTACTATTTCATCATGCTTTAAAAATATCGTTCTTTGATTAGTTTATAGTTGAGAACCCATGTTTTTTATCGCACTTAATGAAAGAAATTTGAATGCATTATTATCTTTCTTGAATGCATTATTATTACCGAAAACAGAGGACAATCATGTGCCGTAGGCCCATGAAGTATGTGCTACATTTGCATGTACTCGCAGCTATTTTGCCATGCATCAAAGACCCCGTTCTAAGATTAATTTATAGTTGAGAACCCATGTTTTTTATTGTACTTCATGACGGGCATTGAATGTCTTTCAGCATTTTATGCATCAAAATTACCGAAAACAGAGGACAATCAAGTGCCATGGTCTCATGAAATGCGTGGGCTTAGACTCAGGCTATTAGGCTCAGTGCTATTTCACCATACTTCGAAGATCTCGTTCTTTGATAAGTTTTTAGTTGAGAACCCATATTTTTTATTGCACTTTATGACGGAAATTGAATGTCTTTCTATCTTAAAATCATTAGAATTACCGAAAACAGAGGACAATCATATGTCGTAGTCCCATGAAGTACGTGTCACATTTGTATGCATTCGCAGCTATTTTGTCATGCTTCAAAGACCTCGTTCTAAGATTAATTTATAGTTGAGAACCCATATTTTTTATTGCACTTTATGACGGAAATTGAATGTCTTTCTATCTTAGAATCATTAGAATTGCCGAAAACAGAGGACAATCATATGCCGTAGTCCCATGAAGTACGTGTCACATTTGTATGCACCCTGGGATTAATTTTACCCCTTATCTCCCGAATCAATGGTCGTGGCGTGATGCGCAGGGCTGCAATCGAAAGCTCTCGATGAAAAATTAGTAAAAATAACTTCCAAAATAAGGTCACGAGTCACATAATGCTGTTATAGAGATACTATCATCTAAAAACAAGAAGTTCAACTGTGATGGGGCCACTTTCTCCTGTTCTTACAGTATAGTACGGTTTGAATAGTTCGCCCTCAATCGTCTGCAATCTACATTCATTTTTTTCCGTATCTACATTTCGAAGTTGCCTTTCACTGCGCATTCCTCGTATTCACATATTTAACTCCGGGCGACACTTTTCCCAACTTCGTACGTTTTTTTTTTTTTAAAGAAAAGGCAATCTTTAAGTTGAAATTCCAAACCATTGAGGGCAACCTTTTCAAAACTGACAGGACTGGTAAAACATCAGAAGCTGGCTCTATCGCATATCAAATTTGAAAAAGGTGACAGTATCGCTTAAACCGATTGTCGTCACGTCGTATACCTATGTAGTGCAGCAATATACCCATGTAGTGCTTTTAAACCGCGCCAGTGCAGGACAAAACTGTCGCGTATGGGGGGGGGGGGGAGGGAGGGGGGACTGATGCTTGCTGATTCGTCCCTAATTGAGCTAGAGCTTCGATTTGAAATTAAGCGTGTTGCATGTGACGAGAGGAAGCCGATGGTACCCAATTCTAATGTGATTAGTTATTTGGTGACCTCTGAGGTCAGGCTCCAAATGACCAAAACGCATTTTTGCTGATTGAATGACTCCTAATCATGCTCTTCTTCAGCCGTGCTCTAAAGACTGAGACGATCCTTTTGGTCAGTAGAATGCGTTTTGATGCATTTGGGTCTCAGCTGACCTTTATTCAGAGTCAAAGGTTAAAGGTCAACTTAAGTCATCTGAGGTTAGTGACCTCCTTGACCTTTAATAGATCATGACCTTATTTGAAACGGCATTTGTGCAAAATGAATGTAAAATTCAAAATCGGCGCATCAAACTGGCTTAGGGACACTGGAAATAAAACAAACGTCATCTGAGGACATCAGAGTTCAGTTACCTTGGTTCACCTTTGAGGGTCGTGACCTCACTGGAAACCGTGAAGGTCACATAGTAACAAAAAAACGTGAAGGTCACCTGTTAACATACTCATGAACAAAAAACAAAATAGTAAGAGCGCGAGTTATCATCATCGATATGCCACGGAACACCATTTGCGCTTGACATAACCCTGAGAAAAAGGTCACGGATTACGAGTTATGAGGGTCACGGTTTTCAAATATGTAAGGTGGGCGTAAAATTTGCTAATAGTAAGGTACCACAAATTTTGTCGCGACACTTTGATATCTACGCGAGTTGTTCCCGTAGAAACGAAGGGGTTGGCATTCATCCCCTACACTGGCGAAGGAAAGGACATAATTTTTAATTTTGGGTCTGACAAGTTTGCCCCCAACTTTAACCCGCACTGTGCCGGTGCTCGGCGCCACTCGCCACGTGCCGGGGGGGGGGGGGGCGGGTGTTTGAACACCCCCCTTCTTACTTGGCTCCTATGACACTTAGCGGAAAACGAAAAAAAAACGTTCGAAAGCTCGTCTAAAATCATTTCGAAACTGCTTCAGTCATTTTTTCGCTGAGGTCAAAAATGAGGTCAACAGAGGTCATCAAACGTCAAAATTTCAAAATATTGAAGTTTTCAGGAATTTCCGCCATTATCTCGGGAACTCTGCTAGCTAGGAAGAAATTTAAACAAATATTTAGAAAGCTAAATTTAGAAATTTAGAAAGCTCTTGAAGCACTCTTTCGCCAACATGCCATCAGATGTGACCTCAAGTCAAACTATAGGTCAGACGCCAGAGGTCATCAAAGGTCAAAATGAATATTTTCTTGTTAAACGTTTTTTTCGCGAATATTTTTTACCTATTAAAGATGGAACATTTATGTAGCTGTAGTTGTGGCACCATCATGTTTCTCTTCTCAAGGCGCATCGAAACATATACATTGTGACCTCTGGAGGTTAATTTAAAATTTGACCAAGCAAGGTCACGTGGTGACCTCAGTAGGTCACGTTGGGTCATGCTGCATATGTGTCTATGCGTATTGACGAAACGAACACATTGGTATCTTCCGCACGCTTCTAGTTCTTCTTTATCAAAAGTTATTGGCAAAAAGGTGTGACCTCGGGTGACCTCAAATGACGTTAACAGAGGTCACTTGTCAAAATTAGTATTTACGTTATCAATACTGGCCTAAAAACATGTTTCTGGAAGAATTGGACTGATCTGATGGGTATCCTCTGAATTGGAAGGATCTGAATTTCTTTCCCATTGACATATGGGGTGGTCACGAAATTGACCTGACCTTAGGTCACCTCTATCAAAATCCGAGATAAACACATTTTAGGTAATGGTGTCCTTATGTAATCCTTAAAGTTTGAAACTGATCATTCAAAAACTGTAGTTGTGGCACAATTTCAAACTTTTGAGGTTAGGTCACGTGACCTGACCTGGTGACCGGACCTTAGAAGTTACATCATGACCGTTTTTGGGGTCATGTTCGAGCGTTTTTGGCACAAAATATTTGTATGTTAAATCATTCGTGTAGGTTTTTTTAGCATAGTGGAAGGGGGGACCCCATTTTCATTGGTCGGCAAATAAAGTTCGTTTGAGTTTAGCCACGCGCTGATATCATTAAAACGCTTCGACTGCACGCTCTTTTTGGAACGAAGTATAGTATAGGCAAAACGGGGTTCGCTTCGATAGTGAATCCGTCAGTCAAGGGTACATTCTGGGCTTAGCATGCTTCTTGATAAAATTACTTGAAAATGCGGGATGACTATCCAAGTATTGCAGGCGCGATTTACACCGACAATGGGGTTGAGGACTGGTTTTGGGATTTTAGGCGCAATAAAATCTGCGTATTTTTCTCGAATTTGCTATATATACTTCTGACACAGATCTGAGCGACTTCCTTCTTAAAACCTTTCATGTAGTTCCTGTTTTCATTTTAAAACGTTCTGTTCGTGACGTCCGGACTATAGCATTTTATTAGTACCAATTTACCTCAAAGGTGACGGTGACGAAGCGTGATTTTACGCTTACTTTTGAGGTCCATCCTACCTCTCCAGCTTCATATTGCTCAATTCTGCAGCCACATGATTCTCCAAACTTTGTATGTAGTCGATGACCGACATAACCTTCAGAACCAGCAAGTTTTGAGGCGTTCCCTTCACAAATTCTGAGTCGAGTGCGTTAGCCCTGGCCGACATGACATCTGAGCTTGAGAAAAGTGAATGGATTCTCTTGCGATCGAACTTATTTGTGAAACGGTTCAGAAGTAAATTGCAACAGCTTGACTAGAAGAAAAAACACTAAGAACTTAATTACTTCCGTTTAACTCTGATATCATAATACCAATTTTATGCTGGGAGTAAAGAACTCACGCCCCATGCTCGTGCAGAGATTCCTGGGAGTACAAAAAAACTCACGCTGTACGTTCGTGCAGAGATACACCTAGATCCACCTGGATGCTACCCACTTTTAGCTTATAACGATAAGCTTTAGAACTCTTGAAACTTGAATGCAGAAGACAGAATCTCTGAAACGAATCACAAACGCGACGCTCCGATTGAGGCTCTTAAGGAAATGGCACTAACCAACGGCATATGAGAGAGCCGGCAACATAAATCATCCGGGAAGATGCCACATCAGGGTCATTTTTGTCCACTCACAAAAAAGGGATAGTTCTAGCGTCACTGCATCAAGGACCGTAATATTAATAAATGTAATCTTATCGATTTTTTATCCCACTTTTTAGTTAAATATATTCCAGCTTGACCTACTTGGGTCACTACGTGATCTTGACCTTAGGTCAAATTTTGGAAATGTTATTTTGGGGTAAAGATTTATTTGATTCGATGAACTTGACGAGAGGAACACTATGTCACCATAATAATTGCGTTATCTTTAATAACTAAAGAGTTATTCGCGAAAAAACGATTTGGCAAAAACTAGCCTTTTTGACCTTCCGTGACCTCTGGAGCCTAAACTGATGATCAGAGGTCAACTTTGGCGGCATTTTTGCTATAGGGAATTTCAAGGTCTTTCGATTGCTTTTTTCCTTTTCTTTCTAGCTGTCTTAGTTCCTGAGATAATCTAGGATTTGTGAAACGATGTCCCAGCTACTCGTAATATGACCAAAAAATTGACCTTCGGTGACCTCTGGTGACCCCAATATTGACCTGATCTGAAAATGACCTTAGTAATTTCCATAGTCCTTGTGACGATCTATCTAACGCCGTTTGCTGCTTATTGATACGTTGCGTAGTTTTACCTTAAAATAAGTTACAAACATATGCATTATTTACAAAAGATCTTCCATTCACTCACTTTACAAGTGACTAGGGGCGTAGGACCTTGATTTTGATTGGGGTTGGACCTGGACTCGGAACTGTCGCAATAATTTTTGACGTACCAGAATCGCTCTACTTTGATATAAAAATGCACTTCACCGTCTCCCGTCCTCAACAGTTGTTAGCTGATGTTTATCGAAACCGTCAGTAAAGTAGGTACTTTTTCGTAGGCGTAGGAACCGACTTGGTTGGTGGGACAATAGATTCCACAAATTTCTATCCAATTATTTTTTTTTAAATCCATTAGCTTAAAAACGTATATTTTAGATGGCGAACGGTTCACCGAAACGAGATAAACCCAAATACGCAAATAAACTTGTTATAGGAAGGTAGGTGAGATTTCACTGGTCCCTGCACTTTTCGTGACGCTCTAAACGTCGGTGCTTTTTTGTAACCACATTATTTTGACAAATGCGTATATTGTCAAAACTGTCATGATTCTTAGGTATATCTTTTGTCCCATCAAGGCACTTCGAGTATCTAATACCTGTTTTAAGTGGCTTGGGTTAAAGTCAAAGTTTAAGCTTGGTCAAGTTTATCCAAGGTCATGGTCCAGGTCGGTAAAGATGTAGATAATTCGTGATGGTTGCTTTGAGTTTTTTTTTGTCGCCTGAATTTGTTCGGTTGCCAGCACCCATCCAGATGCACTAACACATATTCGGAAGCAGCTCGACGAAATAAGCACAGTGATATGGGCATCATCTTTGTACGTTCATCCAATCAAATGGTTTGTTCAAACGTGTTAGTAAAATCCAATGATCTCAAACGACCCTTTTTGGGGCACTGGCGGATCCAGAACGGGGGCTACAAATGGTTAAGAGGGGGCAAAATTTCAAGGAGTTTCATTAAATTTATAAAACACGTTAGATTTGGCTTCTTTCTTTCACTTGGCATGCTTGGCAGCCAATCATGCCAAGCGAAAGTTTATTATATTATCTTCTAAATGAGAAAATATGTTAAATTTTGCATATTTCAGGGGGCGGCTAAAGCGGCGGCTGCCCCCCCCCCCCCCTGGATCCCTTAGAGATTTGGGGCTTGGGCCACTTTATGAAAATGGCCTTTTGCAAATTCATCGTCACCTCATTTGCAAATTCCTCGTCAACTCACGATTGAAGTCACTCTGGTCATTGATTGTCATTAAGGAATCCATTCCGGCACTCGCATGCTCGCAGGAATTCATCAAAAAGTTGTGGCAGCGCCGCTAGGTTCGATCGCAACCTAGTGGTGCGGTTAAATGACCTGGCCTGGTGACCTGACCTGAGATGACTTGAGGTCAATAACCATACACAATGTAGGCAATTGATTATCGACACTGACTGAGAAAACGACAGCATGAATCCAACGGGTGTCCAAATGTCCCCACCTCCGACGTGGGTGAATACAGTCCAGTAGTTAGGAGATTGGAGGGAAGGGGTGACAAAATGAAAACATGGATTAAATTTCAGTAACTGCAGCATCAATAGATTCAGTATTGGCGTATCATAGAATACTCTGTTTGCAAACAGTTTGGCTTAAATAAGTGACACTTGAAATGTAGAATGTCTTAAGATATTAATATAAAGTATATACGTACAACACAAACACCTACCTGTCCTCAACAGTTGGCGGTAGCGTGTTGGACTGTCTGCCAAATGTTTGCACGGGAACGTAGGAAATGGGAATATGCGAAGCGCTTTAGCTAGCGAAACTTGATCTCATCTTAACACGCGCCCTGAAGGGGTCTGAGAATTACCGCATTGGAGGGGGAGGGGAGGGAGGATTTTGACTCCCCTCCCGTCTCGACTCCCATAACAACTGGAGAAGCAAAATTTAAGGGATAGGAAGGGTCGGTGGAGAACTCAATGTCGCGCAATTTGCATGACCCTACGTCAATATCTTCGAGGCCAAATAAGGTCAAATGAGGTCAAATTTGTAATATTAGGACCTTGCTCCAGAAACCCCCAGATATCTCGGCAAAAATAATAGCTAGGAAAACGGCAAAAGTGTTAGAAAGCTCTTGAAACTCTTTCGCGACAATGTCGTCAGATTTGAGCCCAGGTCAATATAAATTATTGGGATAGGATATAAAATCCAGGGATATCAAATCCGGCTCCAGGGATATCAAATGTCAGAATGACTGTTGTCTACGAAAACATATTTCGCGAATAAATTGGTATCTAACAAACTAGGACAATAGTTTTGCACCAATTATTCCTTCGTCAAGGCGCTTCGAAGGCATATGCGTGGTGACCTTGTCGGGTCAACTTCAAAATTTAACATTAGGTCAAGGTCACGTGGTTACCTAAATAGGTCATATTGGGCCATGTTGCATATGAGTCGATGAGTCTTGACGAAACAAACATAATTTTAACATAAATTAAATAAATTAAAATTAAATTTTACCCCCCTCATATCTCCCGTACCAAGGGTCGCAGTGGAACGCGCGAGGCTGTAAACGAAAGCTCTCGACAAAACCCTAAAGTACGCTTAAAATTTTATTAACAAGGTCAAATGTCAGGTCAAGGTTAGGTCAAAAGTCAAAACCACCTGTTTTCGATTTATTGGCTGCAGAGACCAGACTATCTAAAGCAGCGAGCCCAAATTCAGCCAAAATACTTTCAAGTATTTGAGAAAGGCTAGAGTATGAGCCCCATACTAAGTACAGGTCAAGCACCAGGTCAGGTCCCGAAAGGTCACTATGTGCAAAGGTCACATAAAAGCCATGTGACGCATGTTTTATGGGTTGTTTCAGACTAAGAGTTCGATGGTAACGGTCATTTTACCATCTGATCGTATTTAAGCGAAGGTCAGGTCAAATAAGGTCAAATTTTGGAAATAATAATTTTGAATAAAAAGCACACGCTTATGCGATCAAATATTTGCCGATTTTTGACCGAAAATGGCCTGACACGCCGTCACTAAAACGTAATTTTCTGAAAAATGTATTCGACGATTTTTTCGAAACTTCCTAGAAAGATGTCAAATTGATACCAGACAAGGTACCAAAAGTTTCACGTCGATAACTATAGTCCATTTGTTTTCTGAAGGTGCATGGTCCGAAGTGCCCGACGCAAAGAATCTCCTATATCTCCAATACAATTGAATATAATTTCAAGTCGCTGGTAACTTTGTTGATAGGGCTTTAACATTGTTTGCACGTTACAATTCGAAAAACCTGCTTCGGATCATTTTGAAGCTGTTGCGAAAATCCGGGCGGAGGTAAACTTCCCCCCCCCCCCCCTTCCCAGCTGGGCGCGGGTTAAAGGGAAATAATGGCATTT
>JARFNZ010131620.1:0-11205 GCA_031763405.1 Balanus nubilus
CTAATATCTGCATGCTTTGTTGGGTCGTTCTATCGCACTCACTCGACTTTTTCAAGGTGGACTATTCCCTTTAAGGCCTGGGAGAATGGCGCGGTACCGCATATTTTCCCAAAACGACTTAGCGAAACCATTTCAACACCAGCGCCTTCTGTTGTGCTTACGCTTGATGCACAACGAAATAATTGACCCCTACAGATCAACGGCTGCCCTCAGGTCACCTCCAAAGTGACTGATATCGTTATTGTCGAATCGTCCAAATACGTATTCGTTGTTTAGCGGCCGATCGTCTTCAAATTTACACCGAATATCGGTAACGATGAGGATATTGCATTTCTAAAAGTATTTCCGGCTGGGGTTAATGGTCTGACCTCGGCAGGTCAATTCTCGGGTACCGCTTAATATTTTCCCGTTTGCATTCAGCGGAGCCGTTTCAACGACAAAATATTCCCATCACCCCAGCGACGGTGCACAACGAACAATCTGACCGCCAGAGGTCACCGTTTGACCTCAGGTCACGCGCAAAGTTAACATTAAGGACTATGGGAGAAAGGCGCGGCCCGCATAACATTTTCCCAAAATGACTTAGTGAAACTGCTTCAACACCAGCGCCTTCCATCCCACTTGTGCTTGATGCATAACGAAACCATTGACCCCTTCAGGTCAACGTGTAACCTCAGACCACCTACAAAGTAATACATATCGTTATGGGCGTACCGTCCAAATACGTATTCTTCTTTCTCGGTCGAATTTCTTTAAATTTTCACCGAATATCGGCAACGATGCCTATATTGCCCCCTAAAAGCAGTTCCGGCTGAGGACAATAGTTTAACCTTGGTAGGTCAAAGGGTGTCTTCGAGGACCAATATCGGGTACCGCTTAAAATTTTCCTTTTTGTATTAATCGGAGACGTTTCAACGACAAAATATTTGTATTACCCCGGAGACGGTGCGCAACGAACGATCTGACCACCAGAGGTCACCATTTGACCTGAGGTCACGCGCAAACATAACATTAAAGCCAAAGGAAGAATGGCGTGGTACCTACCGCATATTTTCCCAAAATGACGTAGCGAAACCGTTTCAACACCAGCGCCTTCCACTCTACTTGTGCTTGGTGCACAACGAAATAATTGACTCCTATAGGTCAATTGACCCCGTAGTCACTTTGGAGGTGACCTGAGGTCACATGGTGACCTGTAGGGGTCAATTCTTTCGACGAAAGAATTGACTCCTACAGGTTAATTGACCCCGTAGTCACTTTGAAAGTGACCTGAGGTCACATGGTAACCTGTAGGGGTCAATGGTTTCGTTATGCACCAAGCGCAAGTGGAGTGGAAGCCGCTGGTGGTGAAACGGTTTCGCTAAGTCATTTTGGAAAAATGTTATGCGGTGCCGCGCCATTCTCCCATAGTCCTTAATGTTAACTTTACGCGTAACCTGAGGTCAAACGGTGACCTCTGGTGGTTATATCGTTCGTTGTGCACCGTCTCTGGGATGATGGAAATATTTCGTCATTGAAACGGCTCCGCTATATGCAAAAGTTCAAATTTTAAGCGACACCCGAGACTTGACATCGAAGACACTCTTTGACGTGTCAAGGTCAAACCATTGACCTCAACCGGAAATGCTTCATATGATGCATTATTCGCATCGTTGCCGACATTCGGTGAAAATTTGAAGAGCAAAAAATCGGCCGGTTAACACAACGAATGCGTATTTGGACGGAACGCCCATAACGATATTAGTCACTTTGGAGGTGACCTATAGGGGTCAATTATTTCGTTGTGCACCAAGCGCAAGTGGAGTGGAAGGCGCTGGTGTTGAACCGTTTCAACGTTAAGTTCATTTGTTGTGCACCAACTGTAGACTTTTGCTTATATAAAGCTGTTAGACTGACTCCTCTAAGTCGTTTGGGAAGAAAGCTACGCGGTACCTCGTGTTTGTCTGTTATAATGCAGTGAAATATGTTGGCGTTACCTAAGGTCAAAGGGTGACATTTACATATTAAAACTGTCTTTGTGCACCATCTGTGTTGCGAAACGTTTGGCGGTTTGGCGTCACCAAATGCGAAACGTTTGGCGGTAAGATGAATCGTTTGCTTCATTTAACGAAACGTTGGAGTTTTGCGGTAACGCAGTTTTGGCAAAAACAACGTCACTTTTGCGTTTCTTGGTGACCATGACAGGACAGGTCAAACGGTGACAGGACTAGGTCATCTGTTTGGTTTTGCATTATTTTTGGTCACTTTAGGATGGTTAAGGGATTTTTGGCATCTCTAGATACGTTTTCTAAAATGTTATGGGGTACCGCGCAAATAGTTTACGGATTTTCAAAAAGAAACAGTTATGACCGAAGGTCAAACGGTGAATCAAACTCGTCAAGTTTCGTTTTGTGAATGCTCATGGCGTGGCATCGTTGGGAGCATTTTGGTTTTTACTCATCCCTCTAGGTTAATTAGGGGAGAAGATATGCGGTACCTCAGTTTTGACCTATTTTGACATCTGTATCCCAAACCGTTTATGTCCGTCAAGTTAACGTCGTATTCGTATCCGTCTACAGTGTCGAGTTCCGATTTGCACCAAAATAGGTATCTGGGTAGATCTCGGCAAGCTGAACACAAATATGATATTCATTTCTCCCTAGGTCAAGTAGTTTGACCTCTAGCGGTCATCAAATATTTTAAAAACCTGGTATCGCGCAGTTTCTTCGTTTACCTGCCCATTCGGCTCAAACCGGTGCCAGATGTCGTCTCATGACCCCAGCTTGCATCACGATCCGCAAGAGTTCCCCTGAAGGTCAAAAGTCAAGGTCACGGTCACAAAACATGCATTTTTAAACTCGAGATATCGCATAGTTTCTTCGCTTACCGGCCGATTCGGCTCCAACCAGTACCAGATGTCGTCTATGACCCCGGCTTGTATCACGATGCGCAAGTTATCCTCAAGGTCAAAGGTCATGGCCACGGTCACAAAACGGGAGTTTTTAAACATATTTTGTGACCGTGACATTGAACTTTGACCTTGAGGGTAATTTTTGCGGATCGTAAAGCAAGCTGGGGTCATGAGACGACATCTAGTGCCGGTTGGTGCCGAATCGGCCTATGAACGAAAACAAAACTATACGGTACCCCGTGATGTAAAACTCATGTTTTGTGACCGTGACCTTGACCTTTGACCAAGAGGGGAACTTTGCGGATTGTGATGCAAGTTTGGATCATGAGACAACATCCGGTATCAATTTAGCCGAGTCGGCCGGTAAACGAAAAAACTGCGCGGTACCCCATTTTTCACAACTTCAATAACCTCTAGAGGCCGAACCACTTGACCTAGGGAAAAACGGGTGTCATATGACCGGCTGATTCAGCTCCAACCAGTACCAAATGTCGTCTCACGACCCCAGCTTGCTTCACGATCCGCAAAAGTTACCCTCATGGTCAAAGTTCAATGTCACGGTTACAAAACACGAATTTTTAAACACGGGACATCGCATAGTTTCTTAGTTTACTGGCCGATTCGGTTCAAACCGGTGTCAGATGTCTCATGACCCCAGCTTGCATCACGATCCGCAAAAATTCCCTTCAAGGTCAAAGGTCAAGGTCACGGTCACAAAACATGAGTTTTGAAAGACAAAAGGGGGGTGGTATTATCAAAATGATTGTGGGTGCCCAAACTAAAATGTTTCATTATACCCGAGCAATCCTGTTCTATACCTGTCAAAAACATTGCTGTTTTGCCTACGCTTGCTTCTGGCTAGAAGTTAACAAAAAACCTAATGCCTATCGATGTCGTTACCGGCGAACATCTGGTGCATTGATGTATTGATGAGTACAGAGGTGACCATTTCCACGATGCATTAATATATATTTAATTAATTAGCGCATTTTCAAACCAATATTGTAATACAAAGCAATTCAGACCATTGTTCTAACAGTACTGTCGTAACACCAATACCAACCTCAATTAGCGAAAAGCCCAACTGTTTTGTTTATTTATGCATTTTGACCGCCTCCCTGCTTGTGGATGCCGAAAGACTATTGTGGGTGTCCATTTCAGGTTTGTGGGTGCCACGGTACCCACAAAGAGATAGGAAACCACACCCCTGGGCCTGGTACCACATAGTTTCTTCGTTTACCGGCCGATTCGGCTCAAACCGGCACCGGATGTCGTCTCATGATCCCAGCTTGCATCACGATCCGCAAAAGTTCCCCTCAAGGTCAAAGGTCACGGTTACGGTCGCAAAACATGAATTTCTAAACACGGGGTACCGCAAATTTTCTTCGTTTACCGGCCAATTCGGCTAAAACCGGTACCAGATGTCGTCTCATGACCCCAGCTTGCATCGCGATCCTCAAAAGTTCCCCTCAAGGTCACAAGGGCTCATTATACGCCTATTATACTCATATCGCTGTGGATGACGATGAACGTCAAAATAAATAAAATGAATAAATATCGGGGAATACTTTTTGACTGCTCTTTTTGGGGACATCTGTAGCAAACTTGGTTCAGTTTGTGGCATCTTCTTTATTTTATCAATTTATCTTACTTTGAGGCTTTTTCACTCACTTTGTGGCATTCTTCCCTAGTCGTAGTGTTACCAGATCTAGAAGGATGCTCGAAACACGCCGCGGGCCGCCTATGCAGCAGCGGTGAAAGGGGGAGTGGTACAGGGGCGAAGAAGCAGGGGGCGCAACTGCAAGAGTATTTTTGTTTGCACCAGCAATCCGCATAATTAATCCTCGCCAGTGTAGGACGTAAGTAGCTCAGTTGGTAGAGCGCCGTACTCCCGGTAGTGAGAGCCCGGGTTCGAGACGCTTCGGCGCTCGATATTTACTCCTGACTTTATAAATAAATAAAAAATCAGGGTGATATGGGATAAGTCACGCTGGACACATGTCTGATTGCCTACATCTTCATCAGGGTGGGCTGGGGTACCTCACCGTCAACGTCTTCACTGGGATGATTCATAATGTGTCACATTTTCACATCTCCTTCATGGTGAGACGGGTTCCGGTTAGGTCATACTATCTTTGTCGCACCGAGATCAAGTAGTGCGTACCTTACGGGCTACCTTACCGCAGTGTCACTGTTTGTGTCAGGGTGATGATTCGTGTGTATCATGTTGAAGTCTTACTCAATGCAAATATAGGCTAGGTCACTGTCTGTGTCCGCATTGGGATGATGTATGGGCCCAAACTGCATCGTTGCTTCTGTATGGTGTCTGGTGCGTGTCTGTTACATCGTCATCGGAGCATGATGTGGTTTCTCACGTGGCACTTGAAATGTTTTGTGATCAGGGTTGTGCTAGACTTAAAATCATTGAGTCAAATTTTGACGCGAATGATTTTAGTCAGAGTCGAGTCGGCTAGGAAAATATAGAAGTAATATTGAGTCAAGAGTGGATTCGCATGGATTGTAGCTTGTGTCAGAATTGAGTCATCTCGACGCCGCTGCTGAATTCAAAGTTGAGTCAACTCATCCTTCTCGGTCAAATAAGATAAAAGTGTGATTTGATATTGCAGTTTTTACGATATCTGGCAAATTTAAGATTACTTATATGGTGTTGAATGGGAAAAATCAACTGGAATATCACCGACTGCACCCCCTCCCCTACCGGTCAATAACTTGTTGTGTCGATGAGTTAGAAGTGAGTTGACTCAAAACAAGACTTCACCATCTTGAGTCGGGTTCGAACCGGGAGTGCCAACCTTGAGTCGAATCAAATCCATCTGCTCCACCACTTAACCCGCGCCCTGCTGGGGTCTCCAGCCGAACGCGCCACGCTGGGGGGTAAATTTTACCCCCCCCCCCCTCGTATCTCCTGAACCAAGCGTCGCAGCGGGACGCGCGAGGCGGAAAACGAAAGCTCTCGATGAAAAAACCCTAAAGCACACTTCAAATTTTCCTAACAAGGTCAAATGTGAGGTCAAGGTCAGGTCAAACATCAAAACCACCTGTTTTCGATTTATTGACTGCAGAGACCAGACCATCTATAGCAGCAAGCCCAAACTCAGCCAAAATGCTTCAAAGTATTAGAGGAAGGCACTGCTAGAGTATGAGGCCGATACTAAGTACAGGTCAAGGTCAGGGTCAGGTCACAAAAGGTCACTATGTGCAAAACTTACACAAAAGCCGTGTGACACATGTTTTATGGTTTCTTTCAGACGTAGAATTTGATGGTAACGGTCATTTTACCATCTGACCCCATTTTAAGTGAAGATCAGGCCAAGTTCAGGTCAAAATGTTCAAATTTTGCAAATCATAATTTTGAATAAAAAGCACACGAAGACCAGGGCTGTCCAAAGAACCCAATGGTGTCATTTGTTTTTACGTAAGTGGTCTAGAAAAGACAAAACAAACGCAATTGAAAAATGACATCATCACATAGTACAATTATTGGCGCCATTTGAGGTCAAAAATCAAGATATTGATTCGAACTTTGGCAAAGCAAAGCTACTGCTCAGATGTAGTTCAATCATATATATTCAGGGTTTTTGAACAAATTCAAAATTTTGGATTTAGCGGCAATTTTCAAAAAATATATTTTTTTGCATTTTGGAGATAAAAAAAAATCCAAGATAGCCATTTGGAAGAACATGTCATTTCCGTCCTTTTGCCGGTTTATTTTACATTTTGCTTCAAAACTCGATGTTTTATGAGCGAACAAACATATGTCGATTCTTAACCGAAAATCGCCTGACATGACGTAACTCAAACGTTATTTTCTATAAAAAAGTAACCGATTTTTTCGAAACTTTTCAGGAATACGTCAAATTGATGCCGGATAAGGTACCGAAAGTTTCACGTCGATGTCTAGCATAGTTTTGAAGCTATTGCGAAAAGCTGGGAGGGGAGGGGGGTAAAATTTACCCCCAGCGGGAGGCGGGTTAAGTCAGAGTTGAGTCAGAATCCTGCAGAAATGAGTCGGAGACTATTCAGTCCGAAAGATCTTAGTCGAGGACAATCATGCTTGCGATGCATGTTCACATGTCCGTCTTCCGTCTTCACAAGTTGACAACACATCCATAGATTTTGACTGACACCTAAGCACCCATATCCATGCAACTTGACGGATATGGACGAACTTAATAACACTAACCTTCCTGGTTATTGTTACAGACGACCGCCCGTCATGAGAGCGACTGGTCGGCGATACTTCTGGCCTCTGGGTTCATGATCACGTCGTTCTTCGGGATCTTCTCCGAGGCAGTATCCGCAGACTCCGTGTGTTGTGCGGTGGGTTGTTCAATAGAGGATCGACAGACATCACAAACTCCTGAGCTATATGAGTGCATCAAACTCAAGCGAAGTGTAATGCTGGCTGTAAGATGGCCAGATGGCCGGATCAGACGTCAGTAAAAATGTGTCAATTCTGTTGTTCTATATTTTCAAATAATTATCAACTAAATGTGAGCCACTTTCAGCTCCGATTCCTACTTTCTTAGTTTTTGTTCATGCAGTGTGCAGTTATCTTCGATATAATGGAAACATAGACCTACCTCCATCGTCAATAGTAAGGAGAACTGCTAAAATCACAGCTTTGTTTTGCTCACCTAGAAGCCCAACACCTAAATAACCTCATCTGTTTTGCCTCGACATCCACCGCCCGCCCCTGTTGCTCAGTGTGAGAACGCTGGGCTTCTGACCCAACCGTTAGTGAGAGCCCGGGTTCGAGTCGCTTCGGCGTTTGCTGTTCGCTCCCGACTGGCATGACCTGCAGTCAACTGACAGCGGCAGCACTCAATGTAAGATGACGTCGGTGAGCAGGGCGGCCGTGTTCAGGCATGTCGGCCGCGTAAAACTTTCGTCTCGAAATTCTGTCGGCCAACCGAAGTTGCCCGATAGGACAGTAGGGGCAACGAGCTCTACTAGCGCGGGCTCTGGCCTCTCTAATTCGTCCATTCAAGAAGTTCGAACTAAAAAAATATTTAAAAACAGCTTGAGAAGTTTTATGCTGCTTCTAATTTTTCAGAACGCCGCCATCTTCGATTCAAACTACGGTCCGTTGTTGGTTGGCCTTCATCCCAGGGAGCTGGACATCGTGCGCTTCCTCATGCAGAAGACCAAGGAGCCCATGCAGATGACTGCCATGAACCTCTTCAGAATCTCCATGGCTAGCGTTGGCTCGGTAGGCTTTTCGATGAAATAACTTAAACCCTCGCCAGTGCGGAGGGGGTTGATGCAACCTCCCTCGGTGTTCGGAAATAGCTCGCGTATTCATCGTTTGATTGTCACGGTATATTGGCAATATTCGACTGTTGAACAATTTGGCACATCCCTTAAAAATTAAACAACTTTTAATTAACAAACAACTGTTTTGCATAACTACTTAGGTACCACATGCCAAAGCGCCAGCAGCTCAGGGAAATGTTTGTCCTTGCAAACAAAACTCGAAAGTTCTAATCCCAGTCCATTAGACTTTATCACGTAGTTCGTATTACGTATTAACTAACGGGTGGGCAGTATGAATGGAGACAAAACTTGTTTCGTGCTAGCGAGAGCAGTTTGCATTATAGAGAGACAACCATTGGTATCAAGTAACTATGTTTTAATGTGCACACATCATGTTCGGTGAATCTGATATTTGACCCCTAAATTACCCTCCATCCGCACGAGCGCTGAGGCCCCCTCCACAAAGTTTCGCGGAACTTTTTGCCTAGTTCCCGGATCACCAGTTTGATCCTCAGCTTTAACTATTTATTGGTCTCCCGCCACCCTCCATCCTCCAAATATCTGTCGTTTGATCTGCCCCCCATTGGATCTTCATGGGGCGCGGGTGGGAGTACAGGGAGGATTCATAGCACATGCCCCCCAGGTACTTTGGCCTATACCGGAAGCTGGAACTTGTTTGCCGGCAATATGGGTCCTGACGAGGCCCGGCACGACAATCAAATCCCGTTTCAAGTATTTCTATTCGATAAACGCGACTTCTTCCTTCCAAAATTACTATTTTTGGTAGAGCTATCCGCCCAGACTTCTCATGCACGGCATGATCACTGGCCGCATCAACCCTGCGGATCGCACGGGTTAGTTGTCATCGGCCATTATCGTCGATCTGTTTCTTTTGTAGTCGACATTGCTGCGTTCTCCTACTTTAAAACAATACTAGTAAGTCACTACATGCCAATATTCACTCATATCCGTCCGCTCGTTCGTCGCCAGTGTTGTCGCGAATTTTGTCTCCGTTCATACTGCCCACCCGTTAGGCCAAAGCGTCCAAAACTTCACGGAGGTAATGATCAATGTTTCAGATTCTGGGCCTCTCGATATCTTACCTGATCATCATTGTACAATTTACTGTCTGAAGCGGCCAGTTGAACCGATAAGATGGCCGCCAACTACAACAAGAAGCTCGACAAGTGCAACCGTTTGGACTTCATTACGTCGCATGCAGTTTGGAAACGACCGGTTATTAGCCAATTGAACATCAGCTGGGTGTGCTCCTTGTCGTAAGTCATGTGTGTTGTAAAGACACGGTGCTCTGCGTAGGCATGGTGTTTTATTCGTCATGTACGATGCATTGACGTGTCGCTTGTAGTACTGTAACAAATCGTGACAAATACTATCACATCAAGTCATATCATATTGTGCGAAGTGGAAATATATACCTATGCATTGCATAATCGCGACGCACAAACAAGTATTCATGCAACTGCAATTATACTAGAAGCAGGCTTCTATGTTAACTTGGTAAATATTGTATTGCATGCTTCTTTCATATATACAACACACTTCATCAATCACTATCGAGTTTCTTTAGAAACATATAAGAAAAAGGCAGCTTATTCTTCTGAAATGGATAATTGCTGTGCGATCTTAACACGCCGTTCTTAACACGCCATTGACTGAAGTCTCAGCCGAACACCACAAACTGACTGGCAAGTGACAGAAATTGGCTCCCCAGATTATCTCCGGGACTAATAATCGCAGCGAGACGTGCGATGCGACTTTCGAAAGCTCTCAACCAGACGCACATAACGCATGCTCAAAATTTTTAAATTGAGGTCACGTGCCAGGTCAAGGTCAGGTCAAAGGTCAGAATTGGGTGTTTCCACGTTACGGGCCGTGGAGTTAGGTACTCTCAAATGTTAGGTGAATGTACTATATGAGTATAGTACCCACACAGGTAATTACAGGTCAGAGACAAGGTCAGGTCACGGAGGTCAATATACCCAAAAGTCATATTTGGGTCACGTGACACATGTTTTATGGGTCGTTTAAGACGTAAAATTCGATGGTGACATTTGTTTTGTCATCTCAAGTCAATTAAGTGAAGGTTATAACAGGGTCAGGTCAATGTCAGGTCAAATTAAGTCAAATTTCTAAAGAAGTATCTTTTAATTAAAGACACATGCTCCTGAATCAGATTTTGCTCAGGAATTCAATTATGCCTTAACACGTTAAAAATAGTACGCTAAGAATGGCTGTTGAGAAAAATAGTCAAAAAATCCAATGTTGTCATTTGTTTGTCCGTAAGTCGTCTAAATATGGCAAAAATTGCATGTAAAAAAATGTCGTCAGGAATTTCCTCACATATAGAGTCATTACTCCGTCGAAGATATCGATTTTAAATTTGATTTCAAGAAGTCAATACCCAGTTCTATTGCAAATCTTCCGGTTTCTGAATATAATACAGATTTTGGATTTTGAGGGCATTTTAAAAATATATTTTTACTTTTTAAGTCAAAATTCAAAATCCTGAAAATACGAGATATCCATTTTTAGAATGTGTTATTTTACGTCTTTTTGGCGTTTTCTATTTGCGTTTTACTTCAAAACTGGATTTTTAGCAAATTGTTAAACATATAACACTTTAAAGCCAAATTGAGATGTAGTAACGTTTCAAAAATCGATATTTCTCAACAGGCTTCCGACAAAACTGCTTCATTTTTCTCACAAGATGTCAAATTGTTTAACGAAAAGGTAGTTGCTATGCGAAGTTTTGCGTTGTTAGCTCTATCCGTCTCAGAGTATTTCAACATAGTCGACAGGAGGCACTTCTTACCGCCCCCCCCCCCCCTCATGTCAATGGTGGAATAAATTTCCTCAACATAGAGGGCTCATTTACTTTTGCTGCCAGTATTGCTGTGAAGTTGACAATACAACTATAGGTACATACATACCTACATTTTCTTCCCTAAGTCTTTCCATTTTCGAATGACACCATAGGCGTAGGAACAGGGGGGGCAACGGGGGCCATGCTCGGCGCC
>JARFNZ010131631.1:0-11201 GCA_031763405.1 Balanus nubilus
TATCTGGCTTTAGAATCCTCCGGAAGGCTTTGATGGACCTCAGATAAGAAACTTTCTGGGGCTCATTTTACATGCTATGCTGTGGGCCCTCCCACTTCAGTCAGCAGATTCTCTATGGCGGGAGCATAATGCGTGCTGGCCAGATCCAAGTAGAATATATTCCATCTTACGTGGTTCTAGAAGGAAAGGGATGGCTGAAGCGTCTTCTTGACACGCTTCCCACGATGTCCATGACGGTGTCTGGCTCCGTCTGTGCGTTGTAGACCTCCTTCATCGATCAGGTTACTGAGCCTTGTATTATGTATTTTTTTGCTGGCTCTAACGAGTGGGGTTTCTGTTGCTGTTCACGGTATTTTACACGACACTGTGTCAAGCTCTTGCACACACATGATTGGGGTGTTCACTGCTTTTTGGCCAGCAGGCGATGTCTTACATCTGCTGATAAGCTGTCTTCGGTTGAGTATGCAACTTTTAAGGCCTTTTGACCTTGAGACATGCTGTTTACATGACGACTTTTAAAAAAAAATCATAGTACATAATATCGGCCTGGACGTTCCAAAGTGACCAAGGCACCGTACGACCTCACCTTTAAGGCAAAGACAGATTCTTCAAATACAATTTTTGATCGGTTCGCGAACTTCTGCTTTACAAGGGTTGGACATTTTTGGCAGCTGGGCGTGATAAAACTGGTTCAGCAGTTTAAATTTGTGTGGGCACTTGCCAAACATCACTAGTAATGCACATGCCAAGTTTGGTTAAATTCCGTGCATTTTTTTCGACGACTACTAAACATTAAAATTTGTCCAATTCTATAATGATCACTCGTTATTTAATCGTTCATGGTACGTCCGGTATTTGAACGGAGCATCAATTAAAGGGACAGTGTCACCTTTGGCTTTAATGTAAAAAATGTTAAAATCAACGTCATTAATTTTGTGTCACTGATGGTAAGACTTAAACGTGCAACCACATTACCAAACAGGACGTATTAGGAAATGGTTTTTGACTCATCTCCAACTCTAAAAAGAATTGCCTGATTATGGTCCACACTATTTCGGCATGGTGGCCGCCACCATAAACACCGCATCGAATTTGGCGATTTTCATACGTTCTTGGTAGTGCATTCTGCTACGCAGTTTGTTTGCATTCTTCTGCGTTGCCAAGCAGAATGTTCGCCGCAGACCCTGGACCAAAGTGGGGCGAAATCCGGTTGCACGGTAACGGGCATTGCGTACTTAACTTAGCCATAGCATCTTCGAATTGTGTTGATTCATGCCTTTCGAAAGGTAAAGAGAGGACTGTGTTTGACTAAAAAATAAATGAGAATGGAAGTTTGACCGGAAAACCCGATGATAACATTTTGTGTTGGTACACCTCAAAATCTTAGTTAAATTTATCCTTAAAAAGTCGTGTAGTGATGGTGCGATTCCAGTCTTCCGTGAGTCGGTTCGGTTAGGGAAAGTACCCACGGTTTTGCTAAAACTAGGGCGAAAAACCATTATTTGAATGAAGATAGCAGACGGTTGAAGGCGAAGTTTTTCAAACGAACTGGATTGGTTGAACGGGGGAAACTGGCTCTATCACATATCAATTTTTGTATTTTAGTTGACAATGTTCCTTTAACTCTTGTCAAACACTCTTGCTTAATGTTGATACACTTGCTGCAACCGTTACAGCCACCGCGAAGGTTTCGGATCCCACTGATGCTGTTTATTGCTGGCTCGTCTTAACGGCATGATTTGACATGAACTCACAGAGTGGGTGCAAACTGCTGGTCAGGCTCGTCACAATGAACAATAGCTGTGGGATTGCTGGAATGAAAGCCGTCAAGACGATTTACTGTACCAATTCAACAACCTTTGATGCTGTTGTCAGGGTGGTTACGGCTGTTGCCAGGGCGGTTACGGCTGTTGCCAGGGCGGTTACGGCTGTTGCCAGGGCGGTTACGGCTGTTGCCAGGGCGGTTAGGACTGGTTCAGTGACGTCTTCTGTGCTGTTGTCAGGTGGTCAGGGCGATTAGGGCTGTCGTCTGTGCTGTTGTCAGGGCGATTAGGGCTGTCGTCTGGGCTGTTGTCAGGTGGTCAGGGCGATTAGGGCTGTCGTCGGGCTATTGTCAGGGCTGTCGTCTGGGCTGTTGTCAGGTGGTCAGGGCGATTAGGGCTGTCGTCAGGGCTATTGTCAGGTGGTCAGGGCGATTAGGGCTGTTGTCAGGGCTGTTGTCAGGTGGTCAGGGCGATCAGGGCTGTTGTCAGGGCTGTTGTCAGGGCTGTCGTCAGGGCTGTTGTCAGGGAAGTCTGGTGGCGTGACGTGTCTACCGGACTGGCGTGAGCATCTTACGGCCGGGAGCGTGCTACTGCTTATGGACCGACCGTGGAGCCGTCACCACCAGCATGCGTCGTTAACGGGCGGCATTGACCTCGGCCGGGCTGACCTGACGTGCCGCGCCCGGAGCCGTCGCGTGCTGCCGTCGACACGCCACCTGCCGGCGACAGTGACGTCACGGTGCCGATTGAGAGGTCGTCAGCGGGGCGTCGCCGTCGACGACCGGTGACGAGTGCATGTTGCCACCTGGTACGGCCCGGCCCGACCGTACCGTACCGTACCACTGGAGCTTGACTAGCCACTTCACTCTCATTTCATCCCCGCCTGTCGTGATTCAATTTTTTTTTCTCGATTGGGCTAGCCTCAGCATGTAAGGGCCGTTAGCTCTGTCGTTTGGAGTGGGCGGACGGGCAGATGTCGCCAGAGTTGAAATGGCCCCGGCGATGAAATATGCCAGTGGATGGTCTCCGTCCGGCGAGATACGGTGGTTGCGGGCGGAGGCAGAATGACAACTTTCCGTGCTGCAAGTTCGGCAGCTACGTCACCGTTTCCGATATGAGTTTGGACGAGTCTCGATGGCTCTCGGGTGGACTATTTGGGATGTCCACCACATCCTACTGTTCTCCATTACAGACTCTGGAAGCTGAGGAGGCTTTGTTGCGTCGTTATTGTGCTGTGGCATTCTGATTCAGCACAATATTGCATTCCGACTGAAAGCCTCCACGCTGAGTGAAGTTGCTTAGTCGAGAGACGCGCCGCAAACATGTGATGCTTTGTCTCTCGTCAGCTGTTTGTTCCGCTCTCACCAATGGCACATTCGGATGATTTTAATTTTCCTTCCGCTGTCCCGTCGTCAGGCGGGACATTCATTAAAGACGAGGAGCCGGCTTCACCAACCGGTCGGATAATACCGAGGGTCGGAAATAAGTGTGCTTTGATTTAATTTATGCCAACCATTGACTTAACAATTTAAGCCAATTTAATTCGGCTTTAATTCATGAAGCCGGCTTTAATTCGGAATCAATTAACGGCTTACGAAGGTCGGCATTTCACTGACAGAAACACGTTCCATTAATGTCAATAGAGTGACTGATTTCTACACCGATACATTAACTTTTCTGTTCCATTTACGCAACAGCGACTTTGACCCTACCTGCATGTTTACTTTTCAGCACAAGGCATTTAAACATGAGACATGCTATTAATAATTACGTTTGCTGCCTGGAATTTCCCTGCATACGAGAAGTATAAGCACTGGCAAACAACTCATACCATTTTGATAATATTGATAATCTTTCAAAACAACTCATAACATTAGAAAGCCTTGATCATCTTTCAAAAGTCCTAGATGAAGCTCTACTAGGGAGGGTTAATTCTAAATAGATTCAGTTCACGTTGTTCATGTGATCTGCTGACCATCCAGCCTGTTTCTTTTTTGCACATTCGTAAAGTTAGCGCGTGCCAGGTTCGGAGTTAATCCACACCCCGGTAATCAGCAATACTGGAACCCTGATAACGAGTATCACCTTCATTTGCTATTTCAGGTGTCTTCTTACTGAAACCCAATATGACCTGAATATGCTGAAACAAACTACCAACCCATTATAACCATGGAAAATAATATCCTAATTTACGATAAGTGAACGCAAATGGTTTGTATTATTTGGCAGAAATTGAAAGCCACCCTATTTCATCCAGAGTGGCTTAGATAAATGTATGCCAGCCGGTTGAATTTATGGTTTAAACCGGCTTAATCCAGTAATGGTTTAAATTTGCCAACCCTGATAATAACGGCCGGTTATAGGTGCCGTGAGGCTGGGCCACTTGGCAGCATCAGTCTGGCCCCGTCGCGACCCGCCGATCGGCTATTTATTGCTCCATCGTGAGCTCCGATGGAGGCGGCGTCACTCGGCTTCTTCCCCCCGCCAGGCGGCCGCGGCCAGTGCGTGCCGCGGCGACGTGGGCCGTCCCCAGGGAACAGTCCCCGCCCCACCGATCAACGTGTGTGACCCTTGTGACCACTGGAGGGCCCTTGACGTGACCGCCGGCCGGCCCTCGTGACTGCTGGCTGAGCACCGCTCGTGTTTTGTGTGAGTGCGCTGACCGCGGCGCCGCGCCGGCCGGCGGCCGCTGGACGCTGGACGCTGGACGCATGGAGGGCCGCTGCGGCCGATCGATGCCGCTCGCCCAGGTGCACCCCGGCCCGGATAAGCGGTTTGAGTGGAGATAAGCAGGAGGAGTGCGACCCCGGCTGGGCGGCGCTGCTCGAGTTCCGCCTGAGCCTAGGCTGAGCCCTTGTCATACGGCGAGCACCGTGAAATCCGATTATGTAATTATTGTGAGAGGCATTAAGCAGAAATGGTTTGCATCAGCAGAAGTCGAGAGGTTAAGAACGGATAGAGATCTCTGAATGCCCTCAAATGAATGCCTAGCTTACAAACGACACTGAAAAGGTAGAGCGACGCCTTTGTACCGCGATTCCCAGATTATCGGAAGCCTTTGATGATAATGATGTCTCATCTGACAATTACTTTTCTGTTATCGGATTGTAGTGCTTCTGAATTGTAAAAATGGCAAAATGGACTAACTAGGACTTATTCGATTCCATCAGCAATCTCAGCTGGTGATCGTTGCCTTTCTACCGCCTGAATCCCACTCGTCCTCGGCCTTCATGTCGCGGTGTTCGTGTTGCCACCGTCGGGCAGCGCGCCGTGCCGCCCTGAACTTGGACAGGTAGGCTGTGCCGCCATGCAGTACAGTCGTGCGGCACAGCCTGCCAACAGAGATGGCCGTAACAGCCGGGCTCCCCGGGTGATGAGTGACGAGGCATTTCGCCGAGTCTCTGCTGCGATCGGCTCTATCGAACCCGAAAGCCTGGTGTTCGTGGCTTCATAACTCACTGAATTCCTTCTTCCTAAAGCAGTCTTCAGTAGCCCGGTTTATTCAGAGAAGTGAAATTGATGCAGGACTGTCATCTTTTTTGTTTTGTTCTAGGAGCGGGGACTAAGTTCACAATTTCACTTCGGGTGCTTTTTTTGCCATGAAATACTAAAGAAACAATGGATGTTCGGTTAACTTGAATAGGGGTAAAGCCTGGGAGCACCGCCCCCTAGGAACACCGCCCATGTTAACTTGAATAGGGTAAACCCTGGGAGCACCGCCCCCTAGGAACACCGCCCATGCCGAATCTGCAAATGAAAAAGCGGAGCTAAGTTGCTGCCGGTCATTTGCTATCGTCTCCCAGCGTGTGGGCAATGTTAGTGAGTTGATACGAAAATTTGTATTTTCATGCGTTATATAAGGTAAAGTTTAAAATCTACGAGTAAATTGCAAAACAAAATATTGTTTTTGCATTTATATCTACAGAATTAAGAGATGCTGGTCATGTATTGGCACTACTGGTGTCGTGTCTTTGGACATGTATTGGTACTACTGGTGTCGTGTCTTTGGACATGTATTGGTACTACTGGTGTCGTGTTTTTGGACATGTATTGGTACTACTGGTGTCGTGTCTTTGGACATTTATTGATACTACTGGTGTCGTGTCTTTGGACATGTAATATGCCCGCCCAGTAGCTCAGTTGGGAGAGCGCTTGACTTATGAGCCCACCCGGTAGTGGCAGCCCGGGTTCGAGCCGCTTCGGCGTTCTCTGTTTACTCCTGGCTGGGATGGTCTGCGGTCGGTGGCAGCGACCGCACCCAAAGCCAGATGACGCTAGTGAGCGGGCGGGCCGTGTCCGGCTTTGGGGCACGTTAAACGTTGGGTCTAAATCCTGCCGGCTACCCGGAATTTCCCGATCGGACGGTAGAGGTCAGGACCTGCGCAACAAGCTCTGCTTAGCGCGGGTTCTGATCTCGCAAAGCCGGCCATTCAAAAGGTTAGGACTAAATTTATTTAAAAAAAATAAAAAAAAATGTAATAGTACTAGTAGGTATAAACATTCAGCGACACACACGGTGATTTTCTCATGCTCATGCTTATAACATTTTATGTCATGTCATTGGACTGTACTGACTGGAGAACACCGCCCGGCCCGGTGATGTTCCCTGTATGGTGGGTCAATGCTATTGCTACCCTGAGTGCAGTGTCTACCTTAAACGGCGGATGTATATGGTTTGTTATAAACTGCTGTGCTAAATCGTAATGCTTAGAAATATCATGCTTCTTATGTATGAAGTGCTGTGGGAAGGTTTC
This sequence comes from Balanus nubilus, assembly GCA_031763405.1. Classification (NCBI taxonomy): domain Eukaryota; kingdom Metazoa; phylum Arthropoda; class Thecostraca; order Balanomorpha; family Balanidae; genus Balanus; species Balanus nubilus. The sequence continues at coordinate 6,518 of JARFNZ010131631.1, forward strand.
GAACTCCATGCACTTGAATAGGAGGCTGATTATCCCCTTACCACATCCCGCCCTCCCCCAGCATTAGGATGCAACGTCGGCTGACCCCACATATCCGTATTTGTAGCCATTTACCGGACATTAGCAATGTTGGAAAAACTGATAAAGATGTCAAATATATGATCCTCCAAGACATTTAATTCATTTTTAGTTCATGTAACTTTATTTGTTCATCTCTGTTCTGTGTTCCAATAAAGTCCATCTTCTTCTGGCACTATTTAAGTTCGTTCGCCTAATAAGAATGTTATCTCGTGAAGATATACGATGATGCAAGTACGCATTGCTGGAAAATGCACGACAATCTATTGTATTTTTCATGGAAAGTTTGGTTTCAGACCTTTTAATAGTTAATAGTTGGATGAGAAATTATGTGAATGCGTTTTCCTTTATATTCATATAATTTCTCGTCCAATTATCAAAATGTCTAAAAAATAATGTAATACTTAGGATCGCCTATCGACGATTTTAGAAAACATCGAATGACTTAGGAACTTAACTTCTGTGTGTGTGTGACTTTAACTCTTTTTTTACTGAGAAAGATGTCTTATGCCTGACTTTTCTGTGTTGAAAGTGCATTCTGAATATAATTATTCAGTTGAAATGGCTAAAAAAACGCCACTCACGCAGTTATTTGTGTAATTTGCCGCCAAACCTTGAATCACCGTTCCCTAAGCGGTGTTCCCCAGATCATTTTCAACCCGACTAAGATGTAATGGTTCGCCTTACCGCCTTTTGTTTGCATGACTTTTGCTTAATTAAGTCAATATTTTGCCAGATTGCAGAAATTTATTGCTTTTTACGACCAAAGAAACGCCGTATCGATATCATGCATACATATCGAGAAATGCGACAAAAACCTTCGGAGGGCGGTGTTGCCCCGGCTTACCCTACACGGACAGACGGGGCTCATACTTCCCTCGGCGACGGAGGCGGGAGGGGAGGGCAGCGGCACAAGTTCTTAACATTGTCAAAGTTGAACATTGCGCCTATGAGTGAAGCGTGGGAAGATTTGACTTTAAAATACCCCCGTTTCTCCGTGTTTTGGCAGGTGGTAACACCATTGCATACTTCAAAAATTATCACGACTCTATGCAATGTTTATTGGTCTACGTCGTGTATTGCGTCGAGCGAAAATTTGTGTTGGTGAAAATATTATATTTTATATACAAAAATATGAATATTTTTGTCGTGCTCAAACGTGCCTTTATTAAACGTACTCGGCCCATGCTGAAAAAACTTATACTAAGCTGAAACTTTGCTTAAACTTCCTGTTACATCTGTTCTGACCCATGGACTTTATATACTCATAGTGACTCAACCGTGCATCATAGTGGCGATATTGCTCTAAGTAAAATGCAAAGTTGTAATAGACAAACATTCAAACGTATTCGGTTGTTTGATTCCAAATCTGCTGCTGGCAGTGCGCTGGCAATAAGAACCTCCTATTGCAATTACAGAGAGTTCTACAGTACAGGGCGATTTTTTTTATTAAAAAGTTTTTCCTCCTGTCGGACCAAAAAAGGGTTGCAACCAATTAAACACCTGCCGATTCGCAAACGGCAGGCAAAAACTTTTTACCAAAATGATCGAAATGCGTGCAAAAGCGCATGCACGTGATACATTGATCTGGGACATTTTGTTGACTGCCATTTATTGTTCGGTTTTATTGACGGTTCAGTTAAAATTATGTCCTTGCCAGCGTAAGGCAAAGCTACTGCGACCCATTGTAGGAGGGAGGGGGGTCAATGCACACACACCTGCCGATTGACACCTTATTGATTTAGAGTTTCAAATTAAAAACAAGCGTGTTTGTCGTTTAGTGACATCTGAGGTCAGCTGACATGACAAATGTAAACACTATTTTTGGGGTCATTGACCTGACCTCAGAGGTCACCGAATGACCCAGGACCTAAACATCGGATATCAACGGCTTTCCCATGTCACAAGCAATACGTTTGTTTTTTAAATCAAAGCTCTAACTCAATTTGGAAGGAATCGGCAGGGTGTGTGCATTATCCCCCCCCCCCCCCACCCCCACCCCCCTACAATGGGACGCAGTAGCTATGCCACGCACTGACAAGTCCATAATTTTGATTGAACCGTCGCCAAACCTAACAATAAATGGCAGAAAACAGAATGTCCAAGATTCATATTTCACGTGCATGCCCTTTTTGCACGTATTCCGACCATTTTCGGTCCGCCAAGGGCAAAAACTTATAAAAAAAAACATAACCTATATACGAAAATAATTGACCTCTAGAAAACTATAGAGGTGAAGATGATAATTAAACCGAAATAACAAACATTACTTTCTTGACAATCCGCACATTCTCTAAATTTTGGATGTCATCGTTGTTTTCTTGACACCTTGAAGTATGGCGTTGGTGACCCACTTCGCCGACTTCCGTCCAACTTCCACCTCGAGATACACTGTACGTGGGTTCTGTATGGCCTACCTTCATCAACACTGGACGCGAGTTGACATATTCTGGAAAGCCATGGAATGTAAGTGCGCTTCCACGCCCAGCCCAACGATAGAGGGGAGTCATATAGTAAGCTGCTGAGGAAAAATGTAATATGACAACAATGCACGCATGCAGTTTATGGTAATGCTATGCAAGGCTGGATTAAAAGAAAGGAGGACGAAGGGACTCATTTTGCAACCGTTAACAAAAGGCTCATTTTTCATAACAGCTGACTTTTATAACACTCTCCAAGTCACCGATGCCAGCAAGGATACCGATTTCAAACCACTGTTATTTTGTCCGCTCCCTGGTCTTTTTGCAACGTTTTAAGAGTCAACACTCTATCAATAATGCAGCTGTCATGTTCTACAATTGCACGTCATCCTATGTTTGCCACCACCATGCATGATTTCCGGATCCCTTCGCTGCAAGACAATTGCCATTCCGCAAGCGTATCGAGCGCGCAATGGATCACTAGCAGCCGCCTGTCAAACTTAGGATAGGCTGTGCCGCTTAACACGAGACTGCAATGAAGCGCACGCCACTATCTGTGAGTTAGAGTGTGCCGCCGTGCACGGAGACTGCAACGGCGCACAAGTCGGCGTCTAGACAAACCCGTTCCGTGTTTGGCGGTGCAGTCTATATCGCCAGGATTCATATCTTCCATTCAACGGCTCGTATAGAAGGCACGGGATGAGAACGCCAGAAGTGCAGTCACGAAAGGCGATGCTTTGCGCATTACAAGGCCGTATCCCGCCATTGACTGTGATCTCAGTTGAACACCTTTGACTAGGGGGTGAGGGGCAAATGTGCCCAAAGTGCCCACCAAATTATTTCTGGAACTAATTATCGCAGCGAGACTCTCGAGGCGGCATTCGAAAGCTCTCAAAGAGACGCACCGAACGCATGCTCGATTTTTTAAATTGAGGTCACGTGCCAGGTCAAGGTCAGGTCAAAGGTTAAAATAGGGTGTTTCCGCGTTACGGGCCGCAGAGACCACATAATACGCAGCTCTGGGCAAAAAAACTGCGCCAAAGTACTCTGAAATGTTAGATGAAGGTAGTATATTTTTGGTTTTATATTTAAGACGCATAATTCCCTGGTTACGTTTGTTTTGTCATCTGAACTCAATAAAGTAAAGGTTAGAACAAGGTCAGGTCAAGGTCAAGTCAAACAAGGTACAATTTTAAATCAGTGTTTTTTATTAAAAATTTGTTTCTGAATCATATTTTGCTCAGGAATCCAGTGGTGTCATTTGTTTTCCGTAAGTAGTCTAAAAATGCGATAAAAAAATAGTAAGTCATAACATGACGTCGTGAGTTTTTTCTCACATATAGTCATTTCTCCGTGAAAAAATAAAGATTTTGCTTCGAAATTTGGATGAAGATAGATCATACTTAAGGTTCATACCCAGTAGTTATCTTACGTATATTCCGGTTTTATGATCTTGAAAATTGTTGATTTTGTGGGCATTTCAAAAATGATTATGTTTTTTGGGGGGGGATCAAAATTCCAAAACTCTAAAAATCTGCGATAGTTGGCTTACACATGAATCTATTTACGTCTTTTGACGTTTATTGCGTTTTAGTTCAAACATGAATTTGGGGCAAATTTATAAGCATTTAACGCTTTTGGGCCAAGATTGGGATGAAAATACGTCACAAAAGTCGATATATCTCAAAGGTTTTCTAGCAGTTTGTTTAACACGACGGAGGATAAATTTTTCTTTAAGAACGTGGAAATGTCCCTAAAGCATTTTTTTCCCGATTATTATGGAAGAAAACTGAAAAATAAAAATAAATCAGCGGAATTCGAAGAAATGTTATGAGAAGTGACCGTTTTATGCCTCTGAAAAGGACTATGAAAAAGAAAGGTCATTACACCGTATTTTTGTAAGATATTGACTTCAAGTTTGGTAATTCATCACGGTGGCCTATGTCACACGTATTCCGGTTTTTAAAATGTTCGAAAATTTTGAATGTACAGAAGAAATTTAACAAATTTGTTTACATTTTTGAATTTTCTAAAATTCAAAATATGAGATAACAGTGTGATAGCTTCGTCTCTTTGAGCCTTTTGATAAAACATACTTGACTATCTTAAAACTGTGCAACTTATAGCGTTTCCCACAAACCGTTATTTTTGGCCCAAAGTGGGAAAACATGACGTCATCCTGACGT
>JARFNZ010131642.1:0-19539 GCA_031763405.1 Balanus nubilus
AATCGAATTCGCACTTTTATCAGAGGCAAGATCTGCAAAGCAGAATACCCTGACTAAATAGCTGACCGTAAGACGAAATATGCTTGTCGTAAACAAATTACCTCAGTCAGGATTACTGCTATCATTTCAACAGACAAAACATACGAGTGTGTAAATAATTAAATTGTGCAAATATCTAGATCGATTAAACTCTTGCACGTTATCTTCAATATCAAGTAATATCCGAAAATAAAAGGGAAGATTTTATGTTCCACCCTTTGTTTCTGTCCCCTAGCTCCTATATGGCCTCCCAGTTTTACAAGAGGGCGTCTCCTCTGGGTGGGATCGATGTCAATACAGTGTCACTTGTCAGGTTCCATCAAACATGGCGAGTGGTGACTGCTGGCCCAGTCGGCAGACCGGACAGCCGCTGCTGCCTCGGTCCGCTGGGAGGTAAGGTGGTGTCTCACTCGGACTGGTCAGACCGGACAGCCGCTGCTGCCTCGGTCCGCCGGGAGGTGAGGTGGTGCCTCACTCGGACTGGTCTGCCGGTTCAGACACCTGCCAACTAACGGGCCGAATGAAAGGCACAGGCGGAAAACTTCCATGGCGGGCTGACCGCTTGTGATCCTGCTCCGGAATATTCACCGCCGCGGTCGACACGCCGGTGAAAGCCAAGGCAGAATCAAGGCAAGCGACCATGTAATCTGGTCGGAGATACCAGACGTCGTCGGAGATGCCAGATGAGAGCCACACATCCTGGCTGAACAAATGAATGACATCGTCTCAGCGGTATCACTGCGATAGCGCACGCTTTGAAGCGGCGATTTTGGCAACGGTCAGAGGCAAGGTCGAGCTAAAGGTCGATGGAAGGGAAGTTTCGAGGAAAGTGGGACCGAATCAGAGTGGTTTTCTTTTATTAGATTCTATTTTCCCCTTGCTTGGGTGTAGTGTGGAACACTAAATTGAATAAATCATGTGAAAGCAGTGTCCCATGCACGAAAACTGACTACCTCACTACACCCTGCCCTGTAAAAATTGGTTTTGCAGAAATATACCGATGAAAGGCCGCCCGCTGGAATCGCTCGATACAGTTTTCCTGTGGTTAAATTTGAACATGTCGCTTCGGAGCTGGGAGCCTAAAGTCGCTGTCAAAGACAAATAACGGACTTGGTACTGATCACCTTGAGCGGAAGATTTCGGACTCTTGAGTTTACACCAGCAATACATAGCATGCCGACGAAGTAACAAGCTGTCTGACTGAAAAAAAAACAAGAAAGCTGCCCAATACGATCCACAAGTTATGAAGTATCTTATCCCCATGGAAGTGTCGTTTCACTGTGTAGCATTGGGATAAAAGAACCCTTCATCAAGATCTTTCCAAAGCGATTCATGATCCCATTTTTTAATGTATTCGTTTTCTTGCTTAATGCACATGTTGTGCCGAATTCATAAGCTTGGAACCAGATGTGGCGTTGAAGAATAATGACAAATTGCTGGACGGCCCTTTAAACGTTCCACACCATGTAAAATAACTACTCTCCAAGTTCTTAGAGTCACATCACAAGACGTATCTTAGTTCGTAGACTTACTAGTCACGTAAACTTCCAGAATCTGGATGTTCCTCTCAAGCATCTAATTTGGCGTCTGGTCACACCCTGTCCAGGAAGCGTCCCCATGCGACGAGAGGTGCTGTGTCGGGTGGGGCTGTCTGGTGTCCGGCGGAATGGGTAAGGGAGTGGCGGCCGTCCAAACTAGCCTCTCACGTCCCTGCCCAGCCGTCCCGGTAGCAGACTGTCGGATGACGCCTGGCAACATGACGGGGCTGGTAACAAGCTGAAGGAGAGGTGTAATATGAGGCTCTGTAGTACACCCCACTGCCGAGGTTGACTGGCGAGGATTAGGTTTGGTGTTTACTTGCTAGGTGTATGGCGCATTTCTGTAAAAAGCAGGGAGCAAGTATTCATTCACTGACCGCCAAAAACATTTACTGTTAAAAGATGGTACGAAAAATTTAGCCGGATGCTTTGAAAGCCATAGACCGGTTGAGGCTTACAGGTAAACAAATGAGCTCAGCTTTCCAAAAGCTCGTGATTTGTTGCATAATGTATTAGGTCAGAGCTCAACTCAGTCGTGAAGATAATTGGTAACTTGGTTTGGACATCCGGAACGAAGGTGGGAGGAGCTGAGGTAGCATGCAGTTGGCTGCCTAATTCGAACCACTTACCACGCATGAGCACATGCACAGACGTGATGCAGCTGATAGGGGCATAATGCTCAGTTGGCCGTGTTACCGTGCACGTCTGCTTCTGCAAAGTTGCAAAGGTGTTAGTGTTATCAATGGCGTGCTTCACGGAAATGTTGAGCGCCGGTAGCCCTGAGCTGCTGTTCTCTGAAGCTGGGGTGGTATATGCTCCCGAATGGTACGTCCAGTGGTATGAATAACGGCGGATAACAGGCTCTCAATTTACATCAGAGTATGATGCTGTGGGAACTGAGAAAATGTGTTTGAGAAGAGAAGGACGATGTTGTTCGATGATATTACAGCCTGTCTGCATGAAAAAGCATTGCTGACGGGTTTTAATGTACGAAGTGATGTCAAATTTTTGACGCCTGACAAAATGAACTGCGATGGTAAATAAATAAATGCATATACGGACGAGCAAAGGAACGACATAACAAACAAATGAACAAAATAAAAATTAATGCATGATTGAATGAACGAACGACCGAATGAATGAACAGATAAATGAATGGATGATGAATAATGAATGAATGAATGGTAAATTAAGGAATGATTGATGAATCTAAAAATGAAGGGACAAATTATTGAATGAATAATCAACTTATTGTTTCAATGAATTAAGTATATAATTGCAGCAAAGCTGAGTCTATCTCCCGTCGGCCAAACTGAGACTATCTCCAGTCAGCAGCGAACAGCGTGATCACCGTGCAGGCAGAACCGATCACAACCAATCAGGGCTGGAATAGGCACGGAAACGGGGTGGGGGAATCACATAACCAGCAGCTGCCAATCTGGCCGCGTGCAGCCGGAAGCGCTGATGATAGGTCAGTCGGTCAAAGCACCAGAGTTATACCCCAGCCCCAACACGTAAACATGCCTACCCCTAATTAACAGATCATGCATCATGGTGTGGTCATGCAGTGAAAACAATGAAAGCTTTACCTGGTCTTCAAGAGCCTCCACGGCGCTCGCTCTATCACCACATGTCCTGACCTTCTCGTCTGAGGACACCCGAAGAACTAAGCGCTCGCAAGCATATTTAAATAAAACCCGGTGGGGCTTAGTAGAATCTCAGCGGAGTGATTTCTCACCATTACATGGTCTTCGAAACCCAAATGTAAAATCTGATATTTGCTATTGGGATTATTTCCTTATGTATGTCTGGCAAGGCCTCGGATAACATGTTAACTGGGGGGGGGGGGGGGCAAATGCTCCCCAACTGATGGAACTTGCCTTCCCCCACATTGAATGACTTTTGACCCCCAGTGAAAACCATAAAATGGATCGAAATTATTCCCCTTTCATCTTATAGAATAGGTAATGCATATTCACTGTAGAGTAATTGCTATTTGCGCTCGGCGTACGACATTCACTTTTCGTTTTAATTTGAAGCTCAATTCTTGCTACCTGTGCTGTTTCCCAGGTTTCCGCAATATTCCTTCATTCGGTATTCTCAGTGACGCCGTTTTTCAGTACCTGAATAAAGGTAAATTGAATAACACATTGTTTGAGAATGTTGATCTTAGATCACCCCAGGTCAGGTCACCAGGTCAGGTCAAAGTATCGACATGTGAAATTACAATTTTGCAAGTTTGTGGTTTTGCTGTGAGCACATTTTTTGGCCGATCGGTTGCAAACTTTCAGAATTGTATGAAGGTCCAGATATCTACAAATTTTCATCTTAGATTGTTTATTATAGGTTACTATAGGTCAGGTGAATTTCGTTCACCATTATGTGACAACTGGCAAAAATTAAAATCCTTACTTCAATAGATGCGCGTCAGACTAGTATAATTATTTGAGGATCATGTTTTCTTATGACCATCCTTAACGTGTCAGTTGCAATTTTTGACCCTGCAAGGTCATCCGAGATCATCCGAAGTCATGAATACTTTTTTCACCAAATCTTACAGGGATATTCTCATCTTTGGCGATAAACTAAAAAGCGGTTAACCCGCACCGTGCCGGGTAGGGGGTTGTTTGAACACCCCCTTCTAACTGGGCTCTTATGGCACTTCTCGGAAAAAATAAAGCGTTCGAAAGCTCGTCAAAAATAATTTATAAACTAATTATGTCATTTTTCGCCCAGGTCAAAATTCAAGGCACCAGAGGCCATCAAAAGTCAAGATTTCCAAAATGTTGACTTTTCAGGAATTTCTGCCATTACCTCGGGAACTATGCTAGCTAGGATGAAAAAAGCTGTAGAAAGCCAAACGCTGTTTCGCTAACGCGACATCACACTTGACCTCAGGTCCATAATTTAGGCTCCAGAGGTCATCAAAGTATAGAAGTACGTTTTCTACCAAACGTACCTCCTGCTGATAGCTTTTTAGCTCATGAAGTTAGGGAAGCGAATTTCACACCATCGTGTTTCTTATGTAAAGGCGCGTCGAAACATATACATGGTGACCTCTGGAGGTCAATCTCAAAATTTGACCTATACATGGAGACCATGAAGGTCACATGGCAACACCTGGATACATACTCCTGAACATCAAACATCAGGAAACGCAGGAGTGATAATCATCGATATGCCAGGGAACGCCATTCGCGCTTGATATGATCCTTAGATGAAAAGTCACAGGACACGGGTCATCAGGGTCACGTTTTTGACATTTTCAGAGTAGGTGTTGAATTTACCAATTGTAAGTTTGCGCGATCCGTCGCTTTTTTGCGAGTTATACCAGAAAAACTGGGGTGGCAACCATCCCCTACACCGGCGATGGTTAAAGGGGCTTAGGATTCATCTTCCGTGACAATGCTCCGGAAGAAATGTTCCCCAGCCTCCCGTTACGCGCTAAGATTATCAGCGTTGATTTCATGACGAGTGTCCTGTTCTATGTGCAAGCATATTGGGGATATGTCTTGCACACCTCTTTATTTAACCTTGCTGATGATCTTTGTTATCATTGTCTCAGTCGTACAATCAACTTCTTTTATCCAGTTCACGTTTATGGATTCCACAGTTTTTCCTTACTAGCGGTTCATTTTTCATCCGTTTGAGAAATTGACGCGCTCAGAGGTTTTCCAGGTTTGGGTATTACTTCTTGGCTCTCGGTCATATATTTGGGACGATAAATTAGTAAAATTTTGGTAACCCGTGAAGTGGTATTTAGAATGTTAACGCTTTAATAAAACTGAGATCAATACTTTCAAACTCTTGGTCAAGTGACATCCTCTTTAGTAAATAGGCAGTATATTGGTCGAGGAAGAAGCATGTCAAACTACAACCACCTGCAAACATTTGTCTTAGTTTTAACAAATAAAAACAGCTTGTCGTGGGGATAAGCCCTCGCAAACAGCTTCTGTGTTATCGTCGGTGGAAAACTTTTCCTTGAATTCGAACCTGCCTGGATGCATGAAGCATGAAGCATAGGCGCACGAAACCCGGCGTGGTATCAGGCCGTGCTTCTCACGAGAGTTCCAGTGAGGTTTTATTTTTGGCTGCTAGCCAGCAGTGTCTGAGTTGGGGGGCTATTAAGTATGAATAGCCCTTAAGTGCACATTCAGTTGACCGTAACAGCCTCATTGCAGTCAGTAATTGGTTCTGTCCACAAGTTGCCATTAAAGAAGCATAGCATACATCTATTATCTATTATACATCTACCACAACAGCATAGCATCTATTTAAGTTGCTGCAATGGTGCATAATTGAATGATGAATATTGTGTGTGTCATACCAAATCATTGTAGAACACCATATCGGGGGCAAGTAGTATGATAACAAGATTCCTTCGTCGTCTAAAAATATTTTGATAATCGCTGAGCTTAAGCTGGTGGTAAATGACATGTTTTTACCGTTCATGTTTGATAATGCACATACCTACACTCACGAATGTGAAGTCCAATATCAAGAATTAACAACGAACTTGCCCATCTTTGCTATTCCCATAAAACAGCATATAATCCTCACCGATACAAAAGATTCCTCAATGTACAGCACTACTGGACAGCAAGGAACTCCAGTTCCTGACAAACGTCAACCCATCACGCTCACATGCATCGTCAAGCCGAGACCATCAGCCACATTACAGAACGGGGGCCATGTTCGCGCCCCACACACATGGTCGAGCAGACACGCCACGGCTGTTCTGCCGTTGTTTATCGGCCGCTCCGGACCCGGATTCGACCTGACCCGTGCCGAGCACATTGCTGCACGCCGCTGCCGGTATTACCCGCCCCGCCAGCTGAGGGCAATGCAGCTCTGACCCGTGGGGCTACCCGGGCCGGCCGAGACCGCCTGCAGACCTGTTTACCACGGCACGTGGCTTCTGTGTACAGAAATTAATCACCCTGACCGGCCGCAGTCACGCTATCTTCGAATCTGCAGGATAAAAGACCCGATTACCTGATTTGTCATCGGTGGAACAAAAGTGGAAACCAGTATTGATGATTTATGGGTTGTCAAAGACATCGATTCGACACTCAGAACTGACATTAATGGCGGATCGGAACAGAGACGAGTTATTGCGGTTGGTAATGGACTTGTGGTAGCTACCTGCTGCCTGGTGCTCATTCTTTTCCAGCTTGCAAGATGACATAACAAAATGGCTACGCTACAGCAAAATGGCGTACAACTATTTCTGTTTGAAAATCCAGGAAGATGTGGTGAATTCACCGCTTAGGCCTATTTCCAATATCGCGCAAGAACGAAACGGAAATGCAGAAAACAGAGGCAACCGTATTTAATCGTTCCCGCCGTATTTATCATTGAACATGGATAGCATTCGATCAGCGCAAAATAAAACTAATAACTTTTCAATTAGCTAAATGACGTTTTCATTCAATTTATCGATAACTCAAATGCATTGTATTTCACGCATAACTCTATGTAGATATGTAGAAGTCTATGTATTATAGCGTATCGATATAACAGTATTTTTTAGATATCGCTTGTGCAACCTATAAATGTGCCGGCATTTGCCTTTTTAATGTTTTTATTTATACCTCTGCTACTGTGCGGTTGCTATCTAGGGTGAGAAATCCGTGGATAAGCTCTAGATTTTCTTGGGGTGACTCATACTCGCTAAGCTGACAAAATACGTAGGCTCGACTGCCTCAACCCTGTTTTTTTTACTGTCCAACGAGCGGCCATCCCTTTCATCTAGAACCTAAGACCTCTATCGATTTTCATCAACCACAAAGCCTCCCGTGGTCACCTGAGCACGCAATAGGCGACATTCTGCATATTCTGTCGTTTTTCCCGTGGGAGGTGGAATGATTTGTCAGTTTTGGAAAGCTATACCATGTACTTACGATACACACATATCCAGGTGGTGTTGGATTTTTCGCCTGGAAGGTTTCGTGATGCAAACATAGCCTAGCTGGTATTCTAATCCAACACGGCATGTCGATCCGTCTTCGGAATCGGAATATCTGGTGTTGACAGTAAGCTGCACAAAGTCAACCTTGGACATCAAAGCAGACTTCCTTGCAACGTGTCAAGATAGCACCGAAGCCGCGACCTCTGACGTGGCGGACATTCGACGCGTGTTCTCGGTTATTCCAAGCCCGTGGAAGGCACACAGACCACCTTTGAATGAGTGTGCTCGTCATAATCTTACGGAATTTCCCACCTTCTCAGGAGCGCCAAACAGTGGCCAGTCAATGTATGTTCTCGTTGACAGTCCACTAGTCGGTAACACGCAACTGCATGGAAATGTTTCGTGATCGTGAATGAATTGGACTTTTTTCGGACTGGCCCTCCAAATTAAACGCATCCTCAATAGAGCTCGTCCTCAAATTTTGCACCTTTTGCTATTGACCTCTTAATTTATTTCTGTTCTTTGACGCATTGCATAAAAAACAAAGAATCTGAATGCACGGCTGGATCCATAATGGCGATTTTGGGCTCTTGGTTGGGGGAATCTTAAAAAGTTCTACAGAAATCTGAAAACTCATCGGATTTCGCCGAGAGCATGCGCCAATTTTGTGCCGATTTTAGGCGGTTTGGGGGGCGGGGCATTATGGCCAGTACCCCCTGGATCCGCCTATGTCTGCATGCCGCATTTTAAAAGGTAGTTGCACAGAATTCATCTATTTTAGTCACAAGATAATTCCAATTCCTTGTCCGATGCCGCCCAGCGCTGCACGCCGTCGAGCCCCTCGCTGGTCCTTCTGACTGACTGCGGCATATCTGCCATCTCAGTGCAGCGGCTTCGGCCGGCCACCGTGTTCGTGCGGACCGCTGAACAGAAGGCCGGGCACAGTCGGCACCTACACGACCGATAACACACGCGAACTGCATTTGGTAGCTCGCCGGGTGTGGGCGCGCGATCTGATTCGGAATTAGGGCCGGGTGCCGTGAGGTGGAACATGCTGTCGCCGCCGCTGCATGGCTACTAGTGTGAAGGAAAAGGTGTTGATCCTGATGAACTCCCACTTTGTGGTTGTGCTTTTTGACACTGGGTACTCGTCGGTGGCCCACGTCACCGGGTGATAGTAGGAAGAAGTGGGAGTGAAGGGGGAAGAAGGAGTACGGATAAAGCACGAATAGGGAAGGAGTAGGCTTGATGTACAATTTAAATGTTTATCCAAATACCCGGAAGTTTTCTTTGATGTTCATACCTAGACCACTCTGATGACCCTGATGACATTTGAGTGGCCTTGATGATCTCAAAGAGCATCACGGATTTTATGGTCTTTGTCGGTCGCTCGAGGTATCAAAGTTAATTAAGTGAATCAAAACATGCTCAAATATCGTGCTTACAGATGTATGATTATGATCAAGTTTAAGAAACGTTCATCGCAGCGACATTTATTCTAAAGCACCTCTGAGAGACCTATATTCAAACCTTCGATTCTGGGGCCCAATTTCACAGAAGTATTGTCCCTTCGTGTCAAAGCTTACCACTGTTTGATATCTGTTACACGGGGGCACAGTGCATATATGTGGTGGTGGTGTGTGCCGAACACGGTCCACGCCCCGATCAGGTGGTTGGCGCCCCTGCTAATGCTCTGCGCGGACGGGACGGTAGCGGTATACCATTTTATCGTCATTTTTGCTACCCGAGCACGTACCCATCGAGGCGACGCCAAATTGGGGAGCAGAAGCGCTGACCAGTGTTAAATGCGCCAAATTGGGGATCAGAAACGCTTACCGGTGAGAAATGTGAGGCCACTGGCATTGACAAGCAGTGCACCTATTGTCTTCTTCTTTACCTCGTTGCTCTTCTGACGTAATACATGGGTACATGGCTAAGTGCGAATATTTTGCGATTTAGTACAGTATGCCTCATTCTTTTTAGTTCACTCAAAGGCGACGACGCACCCAAAATGTTATTTTGCTTATATGCAATATATGAATGCGGGATAAGTTCCCCGATGCAATGTGCAATGATGGATAAACAAGTATACCGTCGTGATGAACAAGCATTGCTGCGTACGCTACAGCTGTACCTCTTGTGATGTGTAAAAGGAAAACAAAACATTTAACATCACTTATGTGTGTTGTGCGTCGTGTAAAACCCACTCGGCTGTAAATGCGGTATTTTGTGCCGATCCCAACTTACCGCGTGCTTTGTTTGCGTATGACCTGAATAATGGTTGGAGCTTGTTAGTGAAATAGAAGGACAAATGTTATATTGAACGCATGTTTTGCATGTATTAAGTACAAATGATTAGCCAGCGCCGATGCCAAGAAACATCAAAATCCGACTAAAACTGACAGGGCAAAAAAGAGAGTCGGTGGAGCCAAATTCTGACTTGCTGGGACAGTGACCCCATCATTTGAAAGGAATCTCCGTTCGTGTTCAACAGGTCAGGCTTGTGCGTTCTGGTGATGTCTGCTTGTGTGTGCGCCTTGTGTTGTGTGCTGCTTGAATCCCGGTCGGCTGTGCCTGTGAGTTCCGTTCGACCCTGTGCTGTGTGCTGTGTGAGACTCGCAGGCCGCATGTTGTGTGAGGCCCGGTAGGCTGTAGGTATGTAGTCCGATCGGCCGCGTGTCTTGTCCTGTGTGACTGTCGGCCCGATCTGTCACGTATGTTGTGCTTTGTGCGCGATCCGTTCGACCGTGTGTTGCTTGGGGCCCGGATGTGTGTGATATGTGTTGTATGTTGTGTGAGGCCCGGTTTGAAGAGAATTGAGTGTTGTGTGAGTGTGTTGGGCGCGGGCCGTTCGGCGTTGCCACGGAACTTCAGTACGCCGCCCGTCCACCCGTCTTTGTTACGACTGGCGCTGTCGGCCGGACGGCCTCCTGACAGCAGTCCCCTCAACCCCGCCCCCAGCAGCCGCCGACCAATGGCAGCCCGCGCCGCTGCTGCGTCACGGCCGCGCCGACCAATCACGCCGCGGGGGAGGACCGAATGACGTCACGAAACTTGCCACGCATTGTGCAAAAATGTGTAGAAAAAATGAAGATGGAAGACCAAGGCGTTGTAGCGGCGTCGAGGCATCATTCTGTGTTCTGAGGTGGTCGTGTTTGGATCGCAGGAGCACTCTAATTCAGGTGAGTCGGCCAACGCTGCCAGTGACATTTGGAGGCGGCGTGGCCGTCCCTCGCCGGTAACACGAGGCGCCGACACAAGGATATCAGCAGCGGGTGCCGTTGTCATTGTCAGCGAGCACGCCACCAGCCGAGGACACGTCCCTGTCCGGCCGAGCGGGGCATTAGAGTGCGCGGTTCATTAATCATGTCGCGCCGCGGGCCAACACCGTACTCCTGTGTATTACCTCCCACGTTCGTCGACGTTCCGACGCTGCCCGGTGGAAAAATCGGCCGTATTAGCGGCCTGGCGTGCACCTATTTGCTGCAAATGGTTGCCAGGACGTGTCTGAGGCGATGTACCGCCGGCTGACTGCCGGCCGGTAGCACGGACAACCGGCCCCGTGGACCGCTCATCGGCCGGCGACGGCACACTTCAAAGTCACGCAAAGTCGAATACAGATCGCCACCGCGTTTACCGGACACTACCCGAAAAATTCGCACCGAGCCTAGAGCTGAGCTATGCGCTCTTGCGCTGGCGCCTTATGGGTCTGTCGTTGGCCGTAGTGGACACTGTCTACATAGTTGGTTACAGCTTCTTAAGAATGTAACGGCCATTTGGCACGCTTGAAAGGGTTTTAACAAGTCATTGTCTCACATAATCTGGCAACCGTGCATGCAGATTGTTCATAAGTGTGTTTCTGTGATCGGAAAGGTGTTCTTGTTCTAGTTTGGTGTCGCCACGTAGTGATACTCACTGATTACTGTTAAACCATCAATTTTACTCACAAATGCAAGGGAGTTTTTCTTCCCTCCAGTTTCTGTTATTTCTCCAACGTTGCTCGTTCTTGATGGAACCAAAAACCCAAAAGATTTGTTATATAAATGATATAGCGTGCATACGACGTTCAGTTCAAGGAGCATGTCTATATCAGGCTCGTAAAATTCATAGAAATGTCTTCCCTTTCCTACAGGTAAGCCAGCTTGCTGACAAAATTTTAGTTTCGCCACCTTCGCGGCCATCGCGGACGAAAAATCATTCAGTTAACAAAAAGTGACGAGCGCAGTGCTTTGAAATCGGCATCATTCATCATCAACATCAACATCAACTCGCAACGGCATATCAACTAAAACTAAAGCAGCGGCTAGATTTCTAAAACACTTTGTACTATTTCGTCATATTTAGATCGCTATCGCATAGTGTCATGCACATGCTCCACAGCCTGTCATCCTCTCACCCATGTGGTTGTTCGACTGCCCTGTGGTCCTGCTGTGCGGCTGCCCGACTGTCCTGCTATCAGTCTGTGAACCTGAAGCACCACTAAACCCTGTTATCACTCGGCCATGCTCGCCACGCGCCGGGCGGGACCCGACGGCGAGCGGACGAGGCGGGCGGCACGCCCCCGGCGGCCCTAACCAGCACTGAAAGGGCCGGCGTAACACGGCAGCAGTGGCTGGCGGCAGTACTGCTGCAAAAACAGCTACTGCCGCCGCCGCCAGCCGCCGCCGCCGCCGCCGGCAGGCCGCCACGCATCAATCAACATCCCAGCCTTCTCACCACCGCCGTTGCACCGCGCAGCACGCGCTACTCGGACTCTCCGCCAAGCTGGAGATTATCGAGTATTAGCTGTAATAGCCGCGGTGGGATCAGGCCACAAACAGGAGGTTTCACCGTCGAGGCGTGTTATGTGATGTGACGTTGAGTGATGTGGCTAGATTCTGCATGGTTCACTGTACCCACCTGTCTGTCTGGGCGTGATTGAGAACTTGTGTGGGGATAAACAAGTGCCTTGCAGTCATCCGTGTGATTCTCGCTACCGTGATCTCTGATTGCCTAACCGACCGTGAGATTGGGAGTTGGCGGGTGAACATGCAAGCAGCCCAATTCATCCGCTGCCTAATCCGACGTGTCCGGCGCCTTCTCACCTTGGGGCATAAATTACCTGATTATCGCTTGAGAGGGTGGAGTCGCACAGATGGTGGTAAGATGGACTCAATTGAAGAGATTAGCCAGCATTAGCTAGCGCTGCATGGAACCTACGTCTCTGTCATTGTAGGCGGCACATCCAGGATACATATGTATTGGCCTGTCGCCTTGCTGTGGTCTTGTAAGCTCTCTTGCTGGACATATCTTCATCCGATCCCACTTCGATTCCGAACTCCCACCTGAGCCCACTTGAGCCCAGCCAAGCCAAGCCGACCCAAGCCGAGCAAAGCCGAGCCGAGCCAAGCCAAGCCGAGCCAAGCCGAGTCGAGCCGAACCGGGCCGAGTCGAGCCGAGTCGAGCTCAGCCGATCAGTATGGCACAAGTCTGGTTGAATGAGGCCGTGCAAGGCCCAGTCAGGCTCTCGTGCGGTGCGAGGTACCGGCGCCAGCGGCTGATCCCATCCTATGAGCCCTGATTATGCCACCTGTCGTCACGCAAAGCCGCGGCCTGGCGAACTCGGACACAGGTGGTTCCGGTCCTGCCAAGGCTCGTCCTGACCCTCTCGCAGTTCTGCGCAGACCCGGTCCTGCCCCTGCCCCTGCCCGACCCTGCGCAGCCACTTCAGATCCCTCGTAGCTCCGTGTGACATTCCTGTGGTCCGTAGTTCACACCGACAGAAATAAATGCATGTTGTGGGCGTGTCGACGCGCGATCAATTGCATGATAAAGTCATGAGGACATGTGAAAGTGAGCAGCGGTGTCTGTTCGCCTCCCTGACCTAAATGCATGTTCTGGGTGTTTCAGATACCATGTGTTGCATGCGAAAGTCATCTAAAAGCGTGGTAGTAAGTAATGTTTTGTCTTCACTTCTCGCTATCACTCGGCTGGCATGCCGGCTTAGCGTTGGGGCAGGACCAAACAGGCGTCTCCGCCGCTCCCGCCCACTGACTCACGGCTCTGCCGGCACAGCTTGCTGCAGTTCAACAGTCACTGACCCGAGCACCGGTGTCCAGTGACCTTTACAGCGCCTCATGCCGGCGGCTTTCTGACCGCTAGCCGCCGCCGCATGGTCGGGCGGTCGGGGTGGCATGCGCGCCTCTCACCAGCTTCTGAGGTTAACAGCAGCCACCGCACTATCACTAACAACATCAGACTAAAACTCCAAACAACTCTGGTGGGGTGTTCCTCATAGGTGATGGTTGGTTGTGGTGATGTTTGCAGGTGGTGGTCGAAGGTGGTGCTCCTGACGGGTGAGGGGAAGATGCGGTACTAATCAAAGGTGGAGGGTAAATGCTTCTGACTCGTGCAGGATGGGTGAGATGCTTCTGACAGGTGAAGGTTAAAGGAAACGTCCCACCTTCATAATGGGAATTGAACCGAGATAGCAGTTTTGAAGCCCGTGTCGAAATACCTCCTGCAGTACCCTCATTACGGTTTTAAACACCCTTATGGCAAATATGTCAATTTTTTTAAATCGGGAATCTCGGTCTTACAGGTCTTACAGGTCTTACAGATAATTCTTCATATGAAGATTTTCTGGTGATATATTGTATTGCTGTAGTGTGACGCTCTAGCAAGCAAACCATTTTTGATCAGTTTCCCACATAGATTCCGTTTATATTTTGTATCATCCGCGCCACTTTCGGTTTCAACATAATACAAAATATCTTGATTTATGATTGGCGTGTCTATGCAGATCAATTTTGATAATTTCTAAAACATACATTTTTGCAAAGAAATCAAAAATTTAGGAAAACTAATACCATTTTATTGATTTTCAGATGTCATTATCCCGAATCAACCGTCAAATATTGAATTACAATTTCTTCTGGAAGGTGGGACGTTTCCTTTAAGCTTTGTGCTCCAGGCAGGTGAAGGATTACCGGTTCATTGGCTAAATCACATGTTCTTTATGCTTCCTCACCTCCGGTGTCGGCTGAGAGCGTCGGCTGTTCTATAAGATCGTTTCATTCCCACCCTGATGTTACATTGTAATGAAGTGACAGACTCTTTGGGAAGTTGCTAGCCTTTCCCATTATATATCACGGTGACACACATTAAACCTCAAAAGACGAGCATTTTAATATTTCATTAAATTGTGAACTACCAATTTATATAAAGTAAAAAAGAAATCCCGGCAGTTTTTCTACACAGTCTTTACCTTGTTTTGATAACTTCACCTATACCTACTGTGCAATGTGCTTCCGTGATCGTACCCTCTATATCTCCACATGAGACAGAGGCGTATAAGGTACATGGCGGCTAAACGTTCTCTGACCCGCCTCTGCCGCCCCGACCAGGCATAGCCATGCTGGATACCACTTTTGAGATGGACGACAGATCTCACTACGGCATGAGCAACCGCAACGGGTCTCCGGACCGCTACTTCACCTGCAAGTACTGCCAGAGGCTGTTCAGGTGAGCGACGAGCGGCGTAATAGAGTGTACTGCCCTGCCGACCACCGCCACTGCTCACAGCTGAAAATATCCAGAAAACTGGCGCTAATCTTGGATTTCCATTCATGCAGCCGGTTGAGCATGCAGCATTTCGTGCAGTCAGTTGAAGGCAGCAGCGAACGTATTCCGGTATATTCCAGGAAAGCAGGGATTTGCGGTACTCCAAAGCCTTTGAGGACAGGAACTAGGCATTTTCGTTGTTTTAACTCGGAAATCCAATTATAGTGCATTTTATTTAATAAAGAACACGATCTCTAGTGCCATTCGCGATGAATCCCCTTTGTCTTCAAAGCAAATAAATGAAATCGGAAGCCACAATCTATTTTTGGATAGGGACATAATCATTGCCCGCACGTGACAATTCTGAAAAGGCATTTTCGACCGTGTTCCCTTTGAAATAAAACACACTTACAGCACATAAGTCAACGCAATTATTGTGCATATTAAAACAGAGCAGCAGGAGGTCACATTCCAGCGCTCAGCATTAGGTACATTTGTCCTCTTGTGGCCCCCTGACTCAGCAGTTAGCGCGGACCCCATCACCTAGCACGGACCGAACGGTGACTTCCAGTCGGTCGGCGGGCTGTTTTTCTCTCGGCTGACCAGTTCGGTGTGAGAACACTGCGTTCCCGGTAACCAGCGGTACATCAGGCGGCAGGCTGCGCCGGTCCGCTAAGTTGACTGCCGAGTCACTATGGCGGGTCCAGAACAGAACAGAACAGCCCGCTGGTACGGGGGCAGAAAATTTGACAAAAAAATAAGACAGGTGACTTGCTTATGAAATAAGGGTCGATGTAAAACATTGTGTGATTTTAACAGTTTCGTATGTGAAACTCGGAAGATATTAAACTTGGATCCAGCCAAATTTAGCGATTTGGGAGCATCAGCAGATTCATTGGGACCAATACCCACTTGTCAACTCGCAAATGAAACGACACCAAACGTACCAAAAACGTGACGTAAACGGTCTCACAGTCATGTTCAAAGGGAATGTAAGGGTTTTCCACTTTTTTGGAGTTAACGATGCATTTCGACACAGGGCAATACATTATATCAAGCTATAAGGTCCACACATACAGATACTTTTAGCTGACATTTTCAAAACCCTCACATTCCCTTTAATATCCTTACATGTGGTACGCGGTGTTTCGTGTTCAATGGGGTACCAAATGAACGCGGTTTGGTCACGTTTTGGCTACGCTTGGTGATTTTAACGTTTGTGATTTGACCATTGGTCATTGTGCCTTGCCTGGCCCGCTGGCTCGGACTCCTGACCCGAGCGTCACACCCATCACTAGGACAGTGTGCGAGCTTTACTCTCGGTGGCTTATTCAGATTTTCTGTAGAAATATTCGCCTGGGCAGGCAAGTGCTTCTTCGATTGCGATCCATTTTTGATCAACTCTGCGCCACCGTGGGAAGGGCACGTCTTTGAGCCGTCAGCGAGAAAATCAGAAGCTTCCTACTTAATCAATGGAAACAAACACAGGAGTCAAATGGTGGTATCGGGACGGTTTTTATGGTATTTCCACCATTTAAGGGATGTTTTTAAGCACACCTCGAATACAATGGGGCTGGCGACTAAACTATGGACTGCTTAACAGCTCCGTTTAGTCTGAGCATTGCAGGCTGTTTTGTGGTTGGACAGGGGACAAGTGTACTGGCGATCAGGAAGTCCTTTCAGCTGTATGGCGCTCCTGTAAGGAAAATGAGATGCAAAAGTGTCCCCATAACAATGTTTTCATCGGTGGAGGTGTTGGGCCTCTAGCAAATCTAACGGTTGGTTTTGAGGGCGTCCGGTTTTTCGTGTTTGATACTTGCTCCTGTCATGTTCTCTGTAGACCATTCACTTATCACGAAAGGGAAGAGTGAAACATCGAATCGAGTTTTGATTTGAGGCAGTATGAGAATTAACCTGTCAAGAGGAAAATATGTCTCTTTTGCTCCAGAGAAGAATGTTCGAAATTGTGGGGAATTTAGCGGTTAATGCGTCAGTTGATACCACACATAGACAATTTATCCCTACTCCTTATCAACCATAAATTACATTACCTAGAACACCCTTGAGAATGATGACTCAAAGGTCAGAATTACAAGCTGACATCAACCATATGTTTATGTATCACAAAATGAAATAGTTCATATTTCAGAGTACTTGCCAGAAAAATGGGATAGGATGGCGGAGCTGTCACTAACCTGACGAGCTAAATATTTTTTTGAAAGAGCATGGCCAACAGCAAGAGCAGCCCACGATCCGATACAATATAATAATTAGTTTTTTTTCTATCACAACTTAAGTTGGTAGTTACATACTCGTCTCGATATGTAATGTTTTTGGGAACGAATTTAAGTTGGAAAGCTTAGCGGAAAATCATACTTCCTTGTTCATTAAACAGATCCAGCCAAAATTAGTTAGTTAACAGTCGATCTCCGGAATAAAGAACCCCTGTTTGCTGAACACATTTGTTGTTTCGTAATATTTGCCTTTGCTTATCAATAATATTTGTACATCGATTGCCGAAAAAAAGAAACAATATTTCATTGTACAGCATTAATAAAGAACATATCTTTAATTTTTTTATGACAATTTCTTTACTCATTTCTAAACTTCCGGCTGCTTGATTTGGATCTAAATCTACCACTCACATCCACTAATTCTACTGCATTGATCGACACCAGTTGCTGTCTTTCGTCCGTAGAACTTAGATCATATACAACCAATATGAGTCTTAATATACTAGTATTTACTGTTGACCTCTTCTTGACACATTTTAATCACTTGCTGTGGCACGCCAGCAACGATGCTCCATGGATGCTTGAAGGAATATGAGATCTCCCCTCCTACCGTTCGATCCCAGAGAGTGTTGGACCGGCACCTAGCCGACCAGATCCGGGGAGCGTTCGGCGCCGCAGAGCACTGTGTAACGGTGTGCGGCTCGTTTCAGGAAAGCCTACAATCTGATGATCCATGAGAGGTCTCATGACACGGCCAAATACAGCGCCGATATCTACAAGCTGCGCAACGAGCTCTCCTCGTGTAACAGGCGGGATCTCAGGTAAGCCACTCCACGTTCTCAGTGCGGCCACCAGACTTCTCTTTCCGTAGTAGATTACTCTAAATAGCACCTGGTCTGGCATGGAGGCATGATTCTGGACTAAGCTCAGTAGGCGCATGGTATATTGACCTCCCCGGTGTTTCTGCCTGTACCACTGGTTCACTGGTCTTGCTGTGATGGAGTCTTCTCAGGCTGGCGCTGTTTCCCCAAAACGTGCTCCCGCGGTTTGATGCGGGCTCAGTCTGCCCTGCATGCTGGGCTTTCCTCATAAGAGTACATGGCGGGGCTTTTCGCAAGTGATACTGTCCAAACGCGATCCCGGAAGTCTAATGGCTGTTCAAGGTCTCCGCTCCAACTGTGTTTTGCCGCACCCAAACCCCAAAGTGGATGCTATGCCGTAACAAAGAAGGGATAGGTAGGAATGGCGTTATTAATTCACGAGGCGCTGTCAAGCTGCTTCACATTTTATCCCCATTAACAACCGTTCGCCATCACTGTTATTTTACAAGCGGACATATCAGTTCAAACTTTAATTCAAATATTCAAGGTGTCTCGTGGTGAATAATCCAGCCATGCAGATACTTTACAAGCGTAAAACCACGGACAATATTTGCAAACACTCCTGCCTCGATGCCAATCTTCAATCGTGATGTTCAAATTGTTCCGGATTCATTTCGTGTGAATGCTCACCACATGGGGCAAGCCGCTGAAATATCACCGCGATAGCGTGTGACCCGCGGAGAACATATCTCTGCGACCCCAGATCCGGCACTCGTGGTCACGCGTCAACAAAAGAAACAAATTACCAGCCACTATGCTAACGACTTCATCATGGTTTGTAATGGAGGCGAAAACAGCTTTATCATCCAAGCACCATCCGTTACCGAGCGACAAGTTGTTCACGAAACATTGTTATTAACGATGTGGCAAAATTGATTACCGAAAATAAACGCATCCATTGTATTACAAATCTACGCGGATTTCGCCTTAGCGTAAGATTGATGGCGAGTCGGTTATTCATTGAGTGCGACGTGACTCAGATGATAGAGTCGAGTCAAGGAGCGCCGATCCTCAGCACTGGCATCAATGGACAGCGGCTCCATCAAAGGAGACCGACGCCGGGAGTTTGGGGCTGGGGCTGCAGAGATGCCGCTGACGCTGACCATCGAACAGCATCCTGTCTGGCTCTATGACCCCTGATTCCTGCTAGAGCCTTGTGGAAGGCGATACTGGCGGAGCTCCAACCCGGCCCCGAGACACTCCTGGGCCACACCTGAGCCGGGCCGGTCGATGTCCGCCAGTGTGTCCGTCAGTCCGTCCGTCAGTCCGTCCGTCCCCCTCTCTCGGCAACATCTTTCTTTCCCCGGCGACCACTCTGTCCTTCTCTCGGTGACATCTCTCTCCATTCCTGACCGATTGAGACAGACGGCCGCGCCACCCACGGCGCGCGTGCC
>JARFNZ010131643.1:0-11201 GCA_031763405.1 Balanus nubilus
GAGGAGGAGCGGGAGCGGGAGCGGGAGCGGGAGCGGGAGCGGGAGCGGGATGAGGAGGGAGGGAGGGTCGGCACTCCAGCGGCGATGAGGCGGCTCGGCCGGTGCCGGGGGCGGCTCGCTGTCCGCCGGCCCGCCGCCGCTGCTCCGTCGGTCATGCGTCGGCAGGTCGCCGTGCCGCTCATGTCTCGGCCAGGCCCTCCAACGGTCGGCGCCGCGGGACGTTTTGTGCCGGCCAGGAACCAGGTCAGGTGGGCCCGTTACCAGCGGCCGGCGGCCCACCATCGGACAGTGACCGGCCGACGTTGCCGGCGCTCCGACGGAGACCCGCCGCCGCCAGCGGCCAGACGTGGACAGCAGCGGCTGCCTGCCGTCCCGCGAGCACGCACACATGCGCACGCATACTACGCAGTGGCCGCAGTGGCCGCAGTGGCCGCTTGTGCGGTCAGACGAGTAAAATGCGCCGCCGGCCGAGCAGTAGACACTTCCGGGGTGGCGGCCGGCGGCTGGCGGCCAGGCGGGCCGACCGTCACAGATGGACCGACATCAAACAGACTGCCACCGACGGGTCTCTACACAATCACACCAGTTGCATATCGCTTTCACATTTAGGTATTCGTGCATTTTGTGTGACCTGTCGTTTTTTCAGCTGAAAGCTCATGCCGGTGCTCCCGCCAGCAGCTTGTAGAAGCACTTGGTATACCGAGCTGTGAAGTGATGATTGAAAGCAAAACCGTAACATTGCTCACCGATTGATAAAGATATCAAACCAAAAATAAAACTATTTATAAATAAGATATATATTGAGTATAGCGCAATTGTCAGCCGTTTTCGATTGCGTTTGTCGATGTGCGGAATTTGCCCGGGGTGCGGAGGAGAAATGTAATGAAATAAAATAGCTTTGTTTACGTTCCGAATGTCATCAACTAATGACAGCGAGGAAAATAAGCAAAAGGTACCGAATGAATGAATAGAATGTCCCTCCTGACCAATATTTGCTCTCTACGCTTCTGGAAAGTTCGACCTTAGAGTATCTTGGACTGTGATCCTCATCTCTCAGATATATATCCTCAGATATTACTGAACTATTTGCATTGAATAATGGCCAGAGTGGATGCTACAAATACAGGGTAATTTTCAACAAAAAAACTAGGAGAAAAAATACGAACTATGAACTAGGATAATTTATCATCGCGTTGAAAAGAACTCTCCGCGAACATGCGAGCCAGAATAAATGTTTTTCCCAGCGCAGTTCCCAGCAGCTAGAAAAACCCATACCTGCGGTATGGAGTTCCGCTAAACCAGTTGTCCAGTGTACGCCTCTGCTTTTGTTTGAACACCTTGTCATTACGTGTTCTCTTCTTGTTACTTGGGTCTGTTAAGAGAAAAGTAATGGTCATTTTGATAAGGTCGCCTGATGATTTCTCGCAGTTTCTTTACGATAGGTAGGTACTCGTTCAGGATTATTATCCGATCACACCCCGGACCGCACCTTCAGAACCCAGAGAGTAGGTTTTGGGGTGCTGAAGGGTTTCAGTGCTGGTCCTTCTGGCCGTGATGTACTGCACTTGAAGCGTGTCCTGCAGAAAAATCCCCCTCGACATATCAGGCAGGAGTTAAAGCTCGTTTGGCGAGCGGTTCTCATTGCTGCAACGCATCGCTGATTAACAGTATATGGGCGTATGTAAAGATTACACAGTTTTTTATAAAGGCTTCCTTTGACTTTGAGGGTTGCTTTGGGCAATAAGGGGTGCACTTGAGGGCCCAGAGGGTGCCCGTTCACCCCCCCCCCCCCGAAAAAAATAAATTACCCACCTATGCAATAGAACCTCGCATGTATGGATTCATGGTTGCAGTAAAAGTACACCAGCAGTTCGTGTACTCGTGTCGCACATCCGACCTGCTGACCATCCCGCCGGTGTGGCCACCGCCGGCGGCTGCAGGTCTCTGCACGTGCAGCTCGTCTGCACGAGCGGCCCGCACAGCAGCAGCGCGCGTGTGAACCGGCCTCTGGGGATCGGCCACGCAGCCTCCAGGCGGCGCACCTCCCTGCGAAGTAGGGCCCCCACTTCGTCCCACTAACGTTTCCCTGAATCCTGTTGGCCTCCCTGGTCGGTGCTGACCTGCGGAGCGGTTCGAGGAAGGGGTAAACAGCCGCCGCTCTTCCCGCGGCCTCCTGTTCCACCCTTCGCCGCGCCGCCGCGACGGCGCCCCGACCGCCGCGCCGCGTCGCTCTGACATACATTGTGTTTTACCCCTCTGTCGCGGCCGAGCGAGGCCCGCCTGCAGTTCCGTGTTTACTCACGAGCATGACCGATCTGCCGCCGGCGGGGCGGAGGTGCTTACGAAACACGCCGCGACAGTCGGTGACCTGTGACGGCAGAGCGTGTTCCGCTGGCGACCAGTGACCGGCAGCGGTCGTACCGCCGCGGCACCGATATGACGAAAAGAACAGGCCGATGCCACTGCCGTTTGAAGGGACGGGCTCGGTCTGAAACGGAGCCAGCAACAGGGAATAGGATCAGAAGGCGGAGGATCCGTCTATGAATGAATGCCGAAGTTATGGGATCGATTTATCGAACAGTGATGAGCTGCTAGTTATGCAATGAGTCAGCTGTTTAACAGTCCGCGATCATGCCACTGGATTTCCCAGTGCACCGCATATGGTTAGCGACACCCCAGCTGTGAACAGGACATTGGTTATATGCTTCTTAAATGCCTATAATTAACGGTATTTAGCTGATATTTATTGGATCACTTAGTGACCATCACATCCTTTAGTAAAATGAAACGTGCGGTTTGGTGTGAATGGGTTTTTTCTATGGGTGACATGTGAAATGCAGATAAGAGTTGGGTAGGAGCGTTTAACATAGTGTGAACTACTCCTGGCAATCTGGCAAAAAATTGCTAGTGAGCTTATGAATGGCTAAATATTTGTCCAGGTCAACAACATGCTTTTAGTAGCGGTATCACTTGTACCGGCAACGGAAATGGAAGTTAAAAAATTCAGTCGACAAAAATATACTCGATCTAAAACAGCAGGTATGCAAGAAACCGCCAACTCAAAAGTATGTCTGAAGCATTCATTGCATGTGGTTATCAGTACCCCTGCTTGTCAGCTGAAAATTCCACAGTCTTACTTCTGCATACACCTGTCCCAAAGTGGCTGTAGAAAAAGCGTAGACGGACCTTCCCGCAAAACAAAGATCTCGGCATGACATTATGCAAAAGACCTCTTGTCGCCTCTTTTCTTTGTTATCGTATTTGCTCATAGTCATATCTTCATCATTTCAGAAGTACAAAAGTGTGGATTTTCAGCAAACACAACAGTTCGCAATGTAAAATTTATCATAAGCGTATAGCACACTAGCACAATAACAGTGGTCAACGTTTTGCATGACATCACAAAGCCTGCTATTGAAGTATAGGCACAATATAGCACAAAACAAATTTTGAATTGTGATAATCACAAATTATATATCTAGATGGCTTTAAAATCATTAGCTATATATGTATAGTACTGACATTCGGGAACGCATTTTACAATACCTTGTGATGTAATGATACAGTGCATCATATAAGATGTTAACGCCTAACGTTAACGAGTCCCAACGCCTCCCGTGACGAAAGCATCCTGATCTGCTAGAGCATTGTTTATGTTTATGTTTATGTTTTCTAAGCTATGGCGATAAAATCGCAAATATGAATAGTTAGTGTGCTAAGTATTCTATCTCTGATACCTCGGCATTGTTTTGCTTTAATAGTTGGTACAATGCAAATACATACTATTCTTAGAACGACTTTTAAAAGAACTGAAAATATGTGATGACTAGCACCAAATAATTTTGTCTGCAGGAATCTACGAAGCATTCCGACACCCTTTTCTGCAGACATGACATTATATTTTTGTCGGCATCCGGGATTCTTTGGGATGCCCTCGTTCAAAAATTGCCACGAAGTAGGGGCATTACCGACGGACGACTGTGTAGGCGCCACGAAATGTTTCAGAATTCCTTAGCGCAACGCCTGGCATGCCACCTTCTGGCCACACAAAAAACAGGCGGATGCGCCAAGCTGTAAGATGTTCCAAGCTCTTAATCACCTGTTCATCTGGGTGTGTAGAGTTAAGCTCATCGGTTTAACATCCATATTTATCCAACACGTTCATTGCGCTCGCGGTGATTTTTGTCCGTGTTCCAGTTTTGCAGTCGGGCGCCGCGCCAATTCGGGAGTCGCCACTCGAGTCGGTGTGGGCGCAGTTTTTCAGCACGTGACATTGTAAAAGTGGCGATGGGCGCCAGCCAGTCGCCACCAAAAAACTCGCCGCAGCCACTGTTTCCAGGTGTTACTGATGCAGCTCGCTGATTGAATCGCCGCCTCACCCATCGCCCTGGTGTCAGCCGTCAAAGCGAGCCATCACTTCTTCATTTCTCTGTGAGTGGTGATTGTCGATGTTCACATTGCTTTCGATTTCTCGCCGAACACGTCCGTCTGCCCGGGGTGGATCCAAGCTGTTTGACGTTATGACATCACGTCAGGGACTGACGTGACGTCACCCCAGCTCGGAGCATCGACAGGCCATCGATAGAGTACCGACGCTGATCGCTCCGCACGAACCTGCTACGAACGGCATGATACACATTACACACAGCACCCCCACACACCTACACACACATACACACATATACCTACACAATACACACACACACACAAACACACACACATACACACACACACACACACACACACACACACACACACACACACACACACACACACACACACACACACACACACACACATACATGGTGGCGTCTGCAGCGCGAGGCCAACCGGTTTGCGATTCATGACAGCTATCGTGGTCGGAATCGGCGACTGTCGGGCGGGGCCAGACTGGGCCCGATCTGGTGGCAGACTGTTTATACTGCCAACAGTCACGCGACAGTCATACAGCCGTCACGTGACCGTCACACCACCGTCACACTCAAAAGAGCGATGTATGTTATGACTGTCGCCAATGGACATGGAGAAGACATGAATATCACTATGATAAAAAAACAAATATAGCAATACGATATTCTACCTCAACAGATATTGAAAAATATTACGGTATCTCTTGAAGCCTGAGAGTGTTTGCATAGGACTTGTAGCGTTGAAGTTGCCCCTAAAATTGGCCCATTTTGAAAACCAAGAACGCCTGGTGGGCTGGATCCGACCCACCCATTCTTGGGGGATAACTTCTGAACCGTTAACATATCAACGTAACAAAGATATGCCTTCTTGTGTATCATTTTGACATTATGTGAGAAAAAAAGAAGCAGCTTCGTCGCATTTTTATGGATGGTCGAATTCACTGACCTCCTATATACAATTTTTGACCTTGATGTGTTAAATCTGTGAAAGTTGTCCAAAATGTACTTTAAAACAAAATTAAAATTAACCACCATAGGAAGCGGAATGCTGGTTTCCACTAAATGGTTATATCTGTTCTCCATATTTTCTTATTTTGACTTCAAAACAACCAAACTATTTCAAGATTCAAGGTAAAATCTGAAATAGGCATTACGGGACTGTCAACGACCCAAAAGTGTGATTTAAAAGCACTAACTTTATTTTCGCCCCATTATTGTTTCCTGGAGGAGAGGGAACCCTGGTGAAGCGACTCATGAGCTGGCGTACAACTCCGGCCTTAGTAACATCCATTTTGCGTCGCTCAGATGTCTCGTACAGAACCACCCGTGGCACCGATATGCTGGAGCTTCCGCGGATCAGAACAAAACACGCAAAGCGTAGCTTTCCCTGCAGGACGACAGCTACTTGGAATACGAGACAAAGATGAGGTGGCGGCAGTTGCTTTTATTATGTTGTATTAAGGCGAATGTATTCCGTATTCGTTTAAACTGTGTAATTTTAACTTGATACGCGCGTCGCGCAGTGGAGGGCGGTGAAATCGGCCGCCCCTACGGTTTTCCGAGCAAATGGAAAAAAATTGCGGCACGCAGCACCGCAGTTTTTTTTCAGCACCTGCCTGGAATTGAATTTCACTCATTGTATAAAAGTATTGATGTTGGGTGACCTAAGGTCAGGGAGCATCTCAGGCGGTGAACGGCTGTATTTATCATATGTGACTGTAAAAAATATATAAAAAATCAACCACGAACAAATAATATTTGATAGGCAGGGCTTGTAAATTGAAACCCATGAGTCTAATCGTCATTCATCACATTTTCGCAAGTTCATAATCTTATGCACCTCTAATGGCACATTGGTCTCAATATTGTGGCAGGAGTCCGCATAAATGTCACAAAACTTTTGCACGATTGTCACCCGACTGTCATACGACTGTCATACGACTGTCATACGACTTTCATACGACTGTCATACGACTGTCATACGACTGTCATACGACTGTCATACGACTGTCATACGACTGTCATACGACTGTCACACGACTGTCACACGACTGGCACACGACTGTCATACAACTATCATACTTTTATCACAGATTGACACATGGCTGCCACGCGTCAGCCACACGTCAGCCACACGTTAGTCACACGTCTGCTACACGTTAGTCACACGTCTGCTACACGTTAGTCACACGTCTGCTACACGTTACACCACTGTTACACTACTGACCATATGTGTCATGCTCCGTGAATCAGTGAGTCCCGAGCACCATGTTTAATTCGTAACCGCATGCATAAGCATCTTATCTGCCTACTTACACAAAGTTATACTTCCTCGCTAACATGATCATTGGAAACCGATATCGCTCACCCTTTTACACGTACCAATGTTTCGACCGAAGGCCGAAGACGAACAGCGAAGACACGTTGCACCATGATTCTGTGATTCTCATTCTAAGACGGTATGCTGACATCGGCGTCGCCTGTTTTACATCCGATTGAGGTCAGCCGTGTCCTGCCGGTGCCAGGTAGCTCGCCCCCCGTGACCTCAGCCTGGCGATGGGTCGAGACCGACTCCTCTGCCGCCGCCAGATGCGTCACTGGCGCCGGAAGCCGGAGCTGGCGGGCCCTGTCAGCGTCGGAAGCTCAGCCGGGAAGCAGGTAATGTCCGTCCGGCGACCTGCCGCCCGCTGGTACGCCCAGAGACAAACTTCCCGTGCGTCACCGAGCGCGGAAATAGAGACGGGCTGAAACGCGCGAGATCGGAGATCGGGTTCCGTGGGTTTCCGGATGGACGCTGAGCTTCTGAGCAACTTCTGAGAGCACGGTGCTTTGAACCGTTCTAAGCACACCTGCCTGGCAATGGCATTGGAATCTATAAATGAGTAAGTGAAGGTGATTCACCCTGGGCGACTTAATTAGTTACTAGACAAAAAACACCCCAGAAGTGTCCGCTTTTGATATGATCAGAACATGAAAACAAGTTTATACATATTTAGCTACAAGTAAGCCGATCATAAAAGGGATGTACCGTATTTTTAAACCTTCAAATGATGATTATTTGTTTCTTTAAACGTTAATCTGCCCATAAATTTACTTATAAATGTAAAAAGACAACTGCATGCATTCAACTCTTTCTGAAACTTGGATATGGCGCTGTTGGCTGTTCTTCCATATCCCTCAATCATCGCGTTAGACATTAATGCCGCATTATAGACAATTCGAAGCAGTACAAATAACTCAAGCAACTGTCATGATTTCGAGAGCGAACAGAGAACGCCTGGGAGTCCCCTGTTACTTATCCGTCTTAAATAATTTCACTTTTTGGAGCGATAACAACCTCAGTCGAAATGGAATCAACCGCGGGAAAAATCGAAGTAGGATATGGTTAAAAAGTGGTTGCAAGAGCTTCCTCAAAGCATTACGCTAAAATTACGTAATGAGTATTCTGGTTATCGATTTAAGTTATTTGAAATTCAGGTTTTCCCTGTTGCTAATTGCTTGAAAATCTTTTTCCCTACGTGTGCGGCAATCAAACCCAATTTTCAACAAAACTGGAAGCATGTCGTCGGCATCGGCACCAAATTCCTTCCACCCGTCAGTGGTTCGGTAATCGTTCGAATGTCCTCTCCAAACGTCCCACTCAGTTGCTCTTTCGTACTGTCTCTCTCGGTTCGTATTTCCCTCGGTCTGTATTGTCTGTGTCTCGAGATCAAAGGCTTCTCGCCATGTCTGTAGGTGAGCGTGGCTGGTATAATCAGCAACGACTGTCTGGAGGGCCACCCACCCGCATGCTCTGTGCATTTGGTCATAGAGCAGGCGTCACCCGGGGCACCTCGTCCCCCCGCGCCCAGAGCATCGCGTCGTGACTGACTTCCCCTTGAACTTGCGCCCGGAGTTTAATATTTCACCTTTCGTGTTTCATGTCTGGCACGTCTGTCACGCGTCCGTCCCGGTGGTGGCCACCGTTATCCGGGGTCGCTCACAGCCTCCCTGCCGTCGCGCTATCTGCGGCCATCAGCACACACGCCATGGCATGGCGCGCCGCCGCCGCCGCCGCCGCCGCACGGTCCAGGATCATCGCCGGCAATGTGCTGCACTAGTTGGGCCCATTTCGGCAGCGGTGGCCAGCCGCAGGGCACGCCAGGCCGGAACCGCACCGCACCGCGCCGATCGGCGGCTACTCTCGGCTAATCCGAGGGCAGCGGCAGCGGCGGCAGGTGAGGCTGATCGGACCGGGAGGAGCGTGCCGGCCGACCGCCGGGCTGTAATCGGTCAGCCGCGTCTGTGGCCGACAAGACGATGCCCGCGGCTGATTGTGCTGCTGCCGTGGTAGCCGGCCGGTTTGCTGACCTGCCGCGGTCAACAAACATCGATACACCACATCTTGCGTGCCGATCACGGGGAAGCCTGACCGCAAGAGGATTGGGGGTTAAACACTGCTGGGTGGCTTCCATCCTGTGCGGTGCGATTTGTTTGCCTAGGCTCACACAATCCTGCTACTCAATGGCCGCAATATGGCGTCACTATCTAACCCGGCATGGGGGCATTACTGTTGAGCGGTCATGACTGTGGTGTAGTGTGGTGAGCGCCAACACGTTCATACATTGGGCGGCATGGCATGGCGGCTGCCGTCTTCATGGCGTGAAGAAACCTTCGCCGACGTCGGCGGAACCGGTTAGCCCCGGAGAGAGGGAGGGAGCCAGTTAAAGAGCCGAGCAGACGCAGGTAAGTACCTATTTCCGAGAACAGAGAGGGCACACATGAATCGAGCGGTACTCTCGGGCCAGAGCAGATCCGGCTGAAGTAACACCCCTCTGCTGTCTGGCAGTGGGACGGCTCGAGCACTGTGGGGAGGGACCCCCCGCCGGGCGCCCCAGTGTTCGGGTTCGCGAAGCCACAGATAGTCAGTGGTCAATCTTTGTTTGTCGTTTGATTGTTTTAGAAATAAAATGTGATGAAATAGCGCAATTTCATAACGAAAATGATGCAACAGTGATTTGTTGCTTCACTTAAACGACAAGATCTGTATTTGTAGCAATCGTTACCAGTTATTATTATTGACATGCGATCATTGGCAATAAGGCGATACAATCTGCTATGCAGATATCATCATTTGTCCGGAAATATTTGGCTATCAAATGGAAGCATGAGTTTTTGATCTGTGACATTTCCTGAGCGTCTTTTGCTCTTCAAGGGAAGTCCGGGCGCCCTATTAAAGTGTAGCGAATTTTACCCAGTCGAATTGATAGATTGGTGCCTGGTAGTGATCGAACAGGAAAAGTTAGCACTCCTTAGCGGCATTCTACAGAGACACCTAAAACGTACATACTACAAAGAGGAACGTTATTCGAGCACCCAACACTGCTTTATTGAAATGGACTCTTGGAAACACAAAAATCAAACTCTCTCCGAAAATCATATCGGCAGCGTACCCAGAATACCGGCATGAAATTGTTTCTGTTCTGTATTGTCTCGTCTGATATCACATGGCTGGCATGCGCTCGCAGTCGGCGCTCAGGTGTGGCATGTGGCGTGCCGTGTAGCGACCTTTATTTCTACTACTGGCATCAGGTGCGGTTGTTTGTACTGGGAAATCTGCCACCGAGCCGGGAATGTGAGCCAGTAGTGCAGCATCGGCCGCTCGTTAGTTCGCCGTACCCCGTTCGGTGATGGGCGTCTGCTCCCGAGAACATCACCGAACACCCCAACAGATCCTGTCGGCGGCATACCGGCCGCGGCGTGCTCCTGTCCCAGACATACCGAACTGGAGCGGCGCTCTGTTGTGGTTCTCCGCGACAGACTACCGCGTATCGGCCGCCGGCGCTCTGTGTTCGGCAGACTGGTCATTCCGAACAATACAGCAGCACAAAACGGCACGGGCACATCTTCCCGGACGCTGTGTGCGGTTTGGATGTTGGACCATGTCTGCAACGATATCCAGCGGGAGGTCCTGCAAGCTGTACCAATTTACAACAACGGCTGCACCGCTGAAGTGCGACAGCCGCCGGACTCTGGAAGCCAAATGGTGTCGGCCCTTCTGCCAGCTGCCGAGTTAGACTACCGAACGGTGCCTGTGCCTCGGCGTTTCGTATGACGGTGCCTGGGTAGTGCCTGTCATGACATCTGTCGTGACGCCCGTCACGACGTCCGTCACGGCCGTACCGGTGCCGTCATCACGCACGGCGCTACGTGACGTGGCGGTGTCCTGGCGGTAGCCGGCGGCCGACCGGTCACGTAGCGGGCCAGCAGCTACGTGCATGCTCCGAGAGGTCAAAAGGCCATGTGTGGCCCGAGAGGTCAGGAGTGTGGCCCGGGAGGTCAGAAGGCAATGTGTGAGGAAGAAGGGGTCATTCGGCCATCGTGTGAGGCCACCTGTGTGGCTATGCTCAGGGCAAGGTACAGCTTTGGTGAGGAGGTTCCTCCGTTAGGTCACATCGAATCCGCAGGGTCACTTAGGAGCGAGTCATTTGAAAGCCTCCGAGGACGCCAGTACAGAACAAAAATGTGAAGGGGATTTTATTTTTGGGTGGATGACAGTTCTCTTTAAAGGTAATGTATGACCTTTTTTCCTAAAAATGGAGTTGGCATTTGTGTAAGCAACTTCAGAACAAGGGAAGCCGGGAAACAGTACATTTAATGGTTGAAGAACGCGTTAAATGGGTTAAAGTTGACTTCAAACGTCAAAATGGTCCCACCATCGAAAAGAGGTGGGTTTTAATGCAAGTAGGTACTTCGCATTCCGGTGGCTACGAACATATTTCAGCACAATTTTTTTAACATTAAGCAGTGATT
>JARFNZ010131665.1:0-11201 GCA_031763405.1 Balanus nubilus
CACTCACTCACTCACTCACTCACTCACTCACTCACTCACTCACTCACTCACTCACTCACTCACTCACTCACTCACTCCTCTGCCACTGCAGCCGGGCTGCCCTCGCTGTCCAAATACCGGGACGATGAGCTGCCCTCGCTGTCCAATTACCGGGACGGTGAGCTGCCCTCGCTGTCCAATTACCGGGAGACGCCCAGGTAGTCACAGCGAAAGGCTAGCAGCCAGTGGGCCAGCCGCTGTGATGCCACTTTCACGCCCATCATCATCCTGGCGTTAACCATGGGACCGCAATGGTCGAAGACGACCGAAGGGCCTTATCGTAACAAAACAAACCAAATCGTCATCCTCATCAGTGCAGGACTGACGGGGTCGCACTCGCAGCGTTCGTAAAGCGCCAGGTCTACTCAATGTCTGGACGCCTCAAAGCTCTGCCACATCAATAGCTCGGTGAAACTCCTGATTTTGTCAATGTTGACGTGATTGGGAAACGCCAGGCAAACACATCGACAGTGAGACTGTTAGGCTGTTGATTTCTAGCTGAGATGGTTATGTTGTGGCAGTTGGTTGTAAGGTAGTTACGACTTGCGAATAATGCGCCATTGTGCTCGGCCCACTCTCTTTCCACTTATGAATTGATCGAACGTCTGTGTTGTAAAATATTCGTCGTTTCTGCTTGCTTAGTTCTCTCAGTGAATGTTTTGATACTAGCTTGGCTGACAACCGTCAGCTACCGCTCCATCCTCTGCCTGACCTGCCCCTGTGCAAAAAAGTATACACACATCAGACGATAAAGGCGGCCTGTTAGGCCGGCCATGGCCTGCTGACCTGACCTGACCCCTGTGCCACAGACTCGTCCGATGACGAGGGTGACCTGCTGGGCCGGCCGCCTCCGTCACCTAACGACGTCTCCGACATGTCGGACGATGACGAGCTGGACGACCAGGCCATGGAGGTGAGACGTGGGATCAGGCTGCACACGGCACCCTTCAAGTGTGATCATCGTCAGCGTGGGGTTCACACTCGTAGATGTATTCAGCAGAGCTTTGAAGACGTGTTCTCATCAAGCACGCTGGGTGGTGGGTTTTGAGGGTCGCGCTTCAGCAGGGAATACCACGGTCATGTGGCCGCTTTTTTTAGAAAGCGATATATTTTACAATCATCGCCACATTTTATCATCAGCTGAATGCTAAAAGGCATCTCATTTCTTTGGTGTCCTGGTATACTAAGTTATTTTTGGTAGTAATGAAAAACAGGTCTGTCAAGCGGTCAAGTCGCCGCGGTCCCGTGGTGTCTTGGCTGGCGGATTGGGTCACTTGACCGGGGTGGCATAGAGTAGGTAATCCCCACAGCAGGCATGGCAATTTCAACGACGAAGGTTGTAAATAGATAAGTGCGTTTGTGTTTGTAAAATACTATTTGTACCCTTGACTTTCTTGCGAAAAATGTTTGATTTGCATTTAGTTTTATTATTTAGACCCCGCCATGATATCACCTGGTTGGTATTTCGTGTATAACTCGAGAAACATCATCCAATCGCAACGAAACTTTGTGTACCAGACTTTTGAACAATCTCACACATGCTAATATTTTTATTTTTTTATTTTACCAAATTGACACCGTTACATAGTAGTGCCGAGAGCACAGGGCAAGTCGCCCGGAGTGTCTCAAGGGAATGTAAGTTTTTTCCACTTTTTGGAGGTTAACGATGTATTTCGACACAGGGCAATCAATTGTATAGTAAATTTAAGTCATTCTGCTATGTCTTGTCTGTATGCAACGGAAAACAATGTGAAAGTTAGGTTTGCACTCCACGAGTACTTGTTTGCTCAGCTATACTTTTTAGACCAGTATTTCTAACACGCCGAACCTCGTGACTTATTTTCAAGATATCTCCGGATTTGCATGCAAGTTAAGAGACGGAACTATGTTCACGCAGATGGAAAACTCATTTACGAGGACACAATCGCTTGGAAGTGAAATAACTGCATTATTATCACATTTTAATAGCTACCCGTACCTCAAAATTCTCTCCCTCTTAAAAGTCTAAGAGATTTATTCAAGATTGTTGACGGTTGGTACTCGTCTAGCGACTTTTGCGTGTGTAATGTTAAAATAAAGATTAACCGTTTAGAAATGACATCTGAAAGATAAATTAAGGTTTCAAACGAAAACAAAAGTTGAAAGAGGAAACCAAATATTTTGTAATTTGCGATGCGATCGCCAAAGTTATGGATTTAAATCATCTAAGCCATTTTCATCGTGATTAGAGAAGGGCATTAGTACTTAGTGCTGGACAAACCATTTGGTACTTACAATTTTCATGTTCAAATTATAGCTTTATTTTAAAACAGAATTACGTAATTTTTTTCATTGAATACATCGTAAATATCAAACTGTAATATCCACACTTGCATACACTTTTAGGTGACATTTTTAAAACCCTTGCATTCCCTTTAACAACAAATAGTATGTGCACTCGCCAAAGTCTTCGCAAAGAATAGCAAATAGGTCACACTATCGATAACTTTATCAATACATCGCACCACGTTGTGGAAATTTTGATATGACCGAGTTACTATACACAATGCAAACTTTCGGAGTGAGGAAAATCCGTTTTTGGGAAGGGGTGAAAATTCACATTTCTTCAGTTTGAAGAAAACTGCTCGGAGCAGAAGTTAATTGTGTTTGCTTCGTCAGGATGATGACGTCGACGAGGACGGTTCGGAGGACGGGGAGGACCTGGATGAGGACGGGGAGGACGCCGACGACCTGGAGGACGACGATAGTGGGGATGAAGATGAAGATGAGCTCATGAATGGGGACTGAATTGGCATGCTGGCTGGCTCTGTGTGTCAGAGAAAGTTACGGTTAGTGCTCACTAGTTCCAGCGCCAGTGTGCAGCTGAAACGCATCCATCGCAGTTGAACTGGGCCACTTTTTGTATGTGGCTCTTTTGTTGAGATTTCAGGGTTTTAGAACGAAATGTTCCGGCAATGGTCATACAAATCGCGGTCGAATCTGGTGCCTGTGGTTCTGAACACATGAATGGAACCAGTGGAGTTGCCCCTCCCCTCCCCTGCCGGGATGTGTTGGTGGTGCGGTGCCTGTGTTGGCGGCTCGGTGCGGTGCCTGTGTCCCGCCGCTGATGGCCCGTTCTGTGTCGTTCCAGTGTGTCGGTGGGCCCGGGCCGGCGTTGGTTGGGTCAGGTCAGGACGCCGGGCGTCCGGTCCCGGGCGGCGGCCCGCTCCGCCATCAATGGGGCGGCTCGCCGGCCGATCGCCTCAGCCACCGCTCCCGCCCCCGCGCACCGGTCGACCGTTGTTGTGACTACCGAAACAGAGCGATATTTTTATCGTACGGCGTGTCGCGTGCCCTCTCGATGCCTTTTAGCCGTGCGGTGTGGGGTGTGCAGCCCGTCAGGTGTCGGTATTGGCGACACCTCGGGCCAATACAGGTACATGACGCGCCACAGAGTTTGACTGGCCGGGTTTGAGACCAGCGGAAGGCGGAATGACAGCTGATAGGATCGGCAGGGGTACTCGGAGCTGCGACGGTACAGCACGATGTACAACACTGCATTGTTTACGGACAGCGACGCCACATGATCACCAATCATCAGAAGTCTTAAAACGGACGACTTAGCGCCGATACTACATGTTTAGTAATCTCTTGGCCTTGCGAACTGCTGCAGTGCTCAGTCTGATAAACAGTGTAGATAGCCGTGCTGAATAAGGTGCTGTGTGGTGATACTATGACGTGCGGGTCGATTTCGAACGCTGATGAAACCAGCAAGGAGGATAAAAATGTTCACACCGGCCTAAAGCTGCTTCTGGAATGATGTCTAAGTTGTCAGGAGCCTCACAAAATGCAAAATGCTGTTCCAGTGTCAAACGACGACTCAGGTGAAATGTTAATCGAATGTTACATTTTTTTTTTTTAAAGAAGGGTGTATGTATGCATTCAGGCGGCCAGTCCGGGGGCCGGGCTCAGGGTTGACCTTATCTCTCATAATACAAGTATTAGTATGTTGCATTTTTTTCAAATGCACTCTCCAAAGTGCATTTTCAAAATCGTAACGTGCGATGTTAAAGTACCAATTTTAATTGTCAATTCTGAAGAAATATTTAACGGCGGCTTCCGATTTTATGACGTTACGTTGAAGACAATAGGATTATTTACGGAGGGCACT
The DNA here is from genome assembly GCA_031763405.1 of Balanus nubilus. Taxonomy (NCBI): domain Eukaryota; kingdom Metazoa; phylum Arthropoda; class Thecostraca; order Balanomorpha; family Balanidae; genus Balanus; species Balanus nubilus. The sequence continues at coordinate 4,190 of JARFNZ010131665.1, forward strand.
TTTGATCGTGTTGTGAGAAAAAACTATGTCTATCGAAATGTGGGGCATGGCCCACGCGCGCACCCTGCCCCCCACCACCTCCATACGCGCATGCAGTTATCAAACCATTTGATAGGTTTATTTTGTGATTATTGTCCTCGTCTTGTGTGTTCGATGGCACACGTTTCGGCGTACCAAAAAGATTCGAGTCTCAAGCAAAGGAGTATTAACATTAACTTACCTTATTAATATCGATTAAATTCTTAGGGATATTAACTTCGAGATATTGACAAATACATATCAACCAACCTTGACACTTCGGGTCTTAGGACCACTCGGCGTCTGAAGACGACCGGAGAGGCAGCTGGCCGAAACGTGAACCATCAAACATCAGACGAGTACAATAACCAGGAAAAAACGTCATCGGTAATAATAATACCTCGCCTCGTTCGTTCCGTAAACCTGTCTACCATACGACTTGAATGGGGGCACGCTTGGGAGTTGGAACAAACTTTTCCGCTAGAGGCGCCAGCGCCGATTCCTTCGCGGCATGACGCGCTATTAGCCATTGCCAATTTTTCGTCAGTAGCTATGTATGTAATGAAGACGAGGAGCCGCCGTTACTTTGACACCGTTGTGTTTGTCTCGGCAAGACGCTTCGTATGATACCAAAGCTGGTCTGATCAGGTTAATTTACAAAATGACCAGGCTGAGGTTATTGGTTGACCCAAGTAGGTCGTGGGATGATCCAGCTTGACGAGATGAACACAGGTGTTATTCTCATCCCTCTATATTTATACTACAACTCTTCCGCTACCAAAGCAAGAACTGGAACGGTTGACCTGCCATCTATAGGGAAGAGCTTTGCCTACTGTGTCCGGAAGGTGTCTGGCCAAGGCGAAAGCTCTTAGGGCTTTGACCTATGACGTTTTTGGTAGTGAGACTGACGGGTAGAAGACATGGAAGACATCTGGGGACTGAGCATGATTTGGCTTGAACGAGATCGATATTGGCTTGATTCTTCGGTTAGGATTACGTAGATGAAGTTGTAGTGGGCTTTAGAATAAGCGGGCATGCAAGAGTATAAGTGGCCAATATTACGCAGGCGACGATACACCGCCTCGCTCGTAGGGCAGGCCGCAAAGAACAGTATGAACATTGGCTCAATGTCGGCCTTCTGTGAGTGACTGCAGTCTCCCTGCTTCCCAAAGCAGTATCGATGCCACGCTCTTGTGCTACGCACAGTTGTAGTCTCGGTGTTACGTTCTTGTGTGCAGTTGCAGTCTCGGTGTTACGTTCTTGTGTGCAGCTGCGGTCTCAGTGTTACGTTCTTGTGTGCGGTTGCAGTCTCGATGTTACGTTCTTGTGTGCAGCTGCGGTCTCTGTTGTTACGTTCTTGTGTGCAGTTGCAGTCTCGGTGTTACGTTCTTGTGTACGGCTGCGGTCTCCCTATGTTGAAAGGGTTCCCGTCAGTACAGCCACCCGCAGGGGTATACTGTGCCCTATGGCAGGGTGCCCTGCGGCACAGTACAGTCCACCAGGCGTCTGGCCGCCCGGTTGAAAAGTGGGAGACTACATTTCCGAGTTACCCGCGGTTCGGACTAGATCCGCCATCCGCCATCCATTTCTAGGAAAATGGCCCGTTCGGCTGGCGTCGGCCAAAGTTAAATATGGTAGCCCTTGAAACAGGGATATGGCAGCCCAATGTTTTACCTTAATGGCGATTGGCGCGAATGATTCATGTGTTGCGCAGTGTTTGTTGTGCAAATGGCGCGGTTTAGGGAGCGATCTGGCGCAGGGGGTAAGATACTTGCCTTCTGTGCCGGTGACCCGGGGTCGAATCCCGGGGCGGGCCTCTGAAAAAGTCGACCGGCCCCCATATAATAACCCTCGGAACAGGGTGAGAGTTCCAATTACCACTCGGTCCCAAGAGGATACGGTGCTTGGTCCACAAACCAAACAAATGGCGCGACAGCAACATCTATCGAGCGGTTTAAACGTCAATGCAATGCTGTATCCGAAATGCATAGAAAGATAATGGCCAACTAATTTCAGCTATTTCCAATCACTTAAAAGTATATTTAACATAAAAAACAAATTGATTTATCTTCAACACCACTCGAAACGTCCCGTCACCCCGCCAAAAGTTAAAGAATGCTCAACTTTGAAAAACGGACCGTTCCTGTCGCAGTCAGCTGTTGCGCACGGCCACCACCCGTCAGGCGGCGCCCATGGGCGCCGCTCCCCAGTTCACACTGAACCCGTCACGAACGGCGCCCAAACGGACCGTTTTTTTAGAAACGGGCGGCGGGTGGCGGATGGCGGAGCCAGTGCGAACCGCGGCAACTTGCTTCAGGTGACCCCGACATAATAATGACCCGTTTCGGACTTGCGACAGAAGTGAGTGTCGGACGGACACAGGATTGGCACGGAACATTTAGCTGGTGTTTCGACAATACCCCCACGATAAAGATCTGTCTGGTATATTACATACAACCAGCCTTTGTCGGAAAGATTGCATGATTGAGGCCATCTACATATTTTATGTTTGACTAATTATTTGTCACGTAGTAATAACTATTGCCAACCAAAAAAAAACGTTATCATAGCTACCGTGAAATCGCCGGAAACATTGAGAGGCCATAACTACATGGCCGATGTGGCATATGGGGCATAGGCATTAGGCATAGGTGCCGTAATGGTAGGTATAGAGCTAGTGTGATAATACAATGTTTTCACACAACATACCATCACCGCTGGCGTCACTACAATATTGTATAGCTTGTACCAGGAATCCTCCAACTTCACAAATCTGACCAACTGGCCGACCGTGAAACTCCTCGGCCTGTGAGCCTATTATCTGCCCTCGGCGGGCCGGCATCAATACCAACGAAGGCCTTTGTCTGGCCCCGGCGTCCCAACGCACGTCCGACCGGCGAGCCGCCCGCGTCAGACACTAACCCACGTGTGCGTCCGAGGTGTGTGCGAGAAAAGCGTACATTTGTGCGTGCGATGGGGAAGGTGTATTTGTGCAAATGAGTGTCCATATAAATATGGTGTGGTTCAAATATATAATAGCTTCTGTCTGCTTGTGTGCGTTTGTTTACATGTTTGTCTGGGAGCGTGCGCGTGTGAAATTTCATGTGCTTATTATGTGCGTTTGTTTTTGTGAATGCATACGCGTGTATGCGTGTGTAAGTGTGCGTCTGAGTGCGTAACCATGTACGTATATATGTATACGTATGTGCGTGCATATGCGTGTATGCGTGTGCGTGACTGTGAGGTACGCCCTCTGGTCATGTCGGCACCTGCGCCCCAGCCTCCCACTCGGTTGATGTACGAGCAATTAGCGCCTAGCCTGTTCTGGCGGCAAAAACAGGCCGCATTCAGGCGGCGCAGAGGTCACCCTCGGGTCGGCCGTCCACGCCTGCGCACAAGGTATGTAGACCGCCTCGGAGGCATTGGGTCTGGTCGGTAAGCTTGTAGTGAGTTGCAGTGAGTTTGGTGTCAGTGGTGAGAATGAGCCGCAGCTGGGTGCAGGAACCCGGCATCGGATGACAGACGGGCGACCAGAGATTTCGGTCAGATGTGTGCTCAAGGTCAACAATAAGTTTGAGCGATGAGTTGAATGTCCTTCGAATGCATGAACGCTACCAAAAATGACAATATCTTATGCCGATGAAAGGAAGTTACGAGAATAAGTTCTCGTGAGCGAGTTACACAGAATCAAAGCGTCAAAACAGGTTTGATTGCCGGCTGAACCCTCGGTGCCTGGAGCAGCTGTCTCGGCGATATCGTAGGACAGATAAAGCCATGTAAGGAAGACAAGACATGTCGCCATATGTCTCCTCCATAAAGATGGTTTGGATAGGTTGTCATAGGTTCCCGTAAGGTCGCGCCGCGGGGGCTGGAAATATAACCAAACTTATAATATGCCTTCATGTCTCCACGATTCTACATGATAGGTAGACCGGATGTTTCCACATATCTTTAAAAGAATAAGGCTGGATATGTTGCTTAACGTGTCCCTTATGGGGCACATCGGATATAGCACTCGCCGGTTTGCAATAAAGCAGCGCAGCGAGCTACGACAATGCATCAGGAGACCGCCCTGAGACCAAACGGTATCCGGGAACGCCGTGACCGAAAGGTCTATGTGGTCCGCTCCGGGACCAAATGATCTCCGGAAATCCTGGAAGAGAGTGGTAGAAGAAACATCAGCTTTGATGTTGGGCGCGGAGTCAAGTGATCTGTTAAACACACTGAAATAAGCATTCGCCTCTGCAGCCTAAAGCCGAAGTCGTTCTACTTTCTAATAATTCGGTTTCAGTTTTGACAGAAGTAGCACAAAAGCTTCAGCTCGACCTATGACTTTTGTCTCACTTGACAAGAGTGCGTGGGAAATGATTTAACGTCAAAACGTCCCAAAAGACCTGACAATATATTCTGATCATCTTCACGCTTCTTCCCATTCGTGTGTAGCGTAGGTATAGGAACGCATTCTTTGCTTCGGCACTACGCAATATGTCGGAACACGGAATGGACCGCATTTGTCACTTCGATGCTCAATCCGCTTTTCGTCTACGTTCCTACAGTTCCTTCAGTATCATTGTCCAGTGTGCAACGAAAACCGGAAGGCCTCCGTGTTGGCTCTTGTTGCGGCTGTCGTCGCCCATCTCTGGCGGCCGTGTCGGCCCTGGCCAGTGGCTGCTCCCCGCCCCCCCTCCCCCCTTGGGACGGTCGCCGGGGCCGGGGTGACCTTCGGCCGACGGAGCGCGGGTCGAACGCGCCTCGCCTCGCCGGCCTCCGCCGTCGGGACACGTGACAAACACGAACGGTGACGAGAAGTGGCGAGGAGCGGCGAGCAGAGACGCACTGATGAGAACAAGTTCGGGGTTGATCTTCGTTGGTCGGTTCTTGACCTCTTCTGACCTTCCCCGACCTGTCCTGTCCTGCACTGATCTCGACCTGACCTGACGCGACTCATCTGACATCGGCCAGTCAGAACCCAGTGTGGCGCAGGGTGGAAGTGGGGCACGGTTCGGGAGCGGGGCGGGGTAATCAATGGCAGTGGCGGCGCAACAGGAGGGGGGGGGGGGGAGAGCAAGAATGTATTTTTGCCCCGCATATTTGGCCTCCCAACAAGGGGGCCTGCTAACTAATACAACGGAATTAAATCTTCTTTCCCGATTTCGGCCACCTGATTGTTATGTTCGGGAGGAAGGTGGTAAAACATAAAACTTGAGAAAATGTGTACTAAACATGTGTCGACTATATGGGCTTCCTGCAAGTTTGCGGGGGGCCTCCAGCTTCAGGACATTATACATAAAGCTACATAAAGCTAAAGTTAAAGCTACTCATAAAGCTACTACCTCTTACATAAAGCTCCGCCCCCGCTAGACGAAATCCGTGGCACCGCCCCTGATCAATGGTGACCGCATGAGCCGATCAACCACCACTACCTCGCACACCTGCCTCCAGTTTTGACTGCTTCGAAATGGCCCATCCGTCGTGACCCGGCACGGCGAAGGGAGAGGAAGAGAGATAAGGAGACCTAACCCTGTCATCCTCAGCCACCCCAGCTCACCCCGTCTCCGCAGCTGAGACGGGACGGCTGTTGGGGCAGTGTTCGGTCGCAGGAGGTCAGCTCCCGCGGCAGTAATCGGCTCCCGGTGATTGGTTGGCGAGGTCGGCGGCTCGCCGTCGACAGAAATGGCTCCCAGACCTCGGCGAGTTCATCGCGCCCATCAGATCAGCTTCCCGTTCTCTCTGGAACCACCGAAATTCAGCCGTCCGTTTCCCGTAATCATCGGGAATATTACGCCAGCAAATGTCCATTTTGCTTGCATAATATTATATTTCGGGGAGTAAATATTTATTTCATGTTTGATTAGGGGCCCAATGTTTTACTGCGCCGTACTCATATGACCTCTCAGTTACAAATGTCCGTCGTAACTCTCAGCTTTTGTCTGGGTCCTTTCCATGTCTTCACGGGTGCATCTCATTACGGTCGGTCCATCGGTCAGGAGCGGGCTGTGGTCTGTCGCCGGCCGCGTCCATTCCATTACCGAGTGGAGCGCCGGTCTCGTTATCAGCCGCGTCTGCCGCCGCTCAGCGCCGCTGATCGATCCGCTGACCAGCCGAACACGGCCGCTGAGGACGAGGAGGACACGGGGGACCGAGTCTACGGAGGATCTCTCCTGACCTTCCCCGGACTGTCCTGTCCTGCACTGACCTCGACCTGACCTGACGCGACTCATATGACATCGGTCAGTCAGAACCCAGTGTGGCGCAGGGTGGAAGTGGGGCACGGTTCCGAGTCCACAGGAGGACACGGCCGCTGAGTCCACAGGAGGACATGGCCGCTGAGTCCACAGGAGGACACGGCCGCCAAGTCCACAGAAGAACACGGCCGCTGAGTCCACAGGAGGACACGGCCGCCGAGTCCACAGGAGGACACGGCCGCTGAGTCCACAGGAGGATATGGCCGCTGAGTCCACGACGGAGTCCCCTCACGGAATCAGCCAACGCGATGGTGCTCCCCCGTCCCCTCCCCCCCCCCGTGCTCTATGGTCTATGTTCTGTTCTTCCTTTTGTTATGATCTTCTCTTCCCTTTTTCAGTTTCCACCTTTCCTTTACTCTATATAGTCACTCTATGTATTTCCTTTACTCTATCATCCATCATTTGCCCCTTATCCACTGACATTTGTATCTGTTATCTAGGTAGCGTTATTCTTTGACAAAATATACTTTATCTACCCTTATGTTATCCTTTCATCCTTCATCCCTTGCCAATAAACTTTTATCCTTAATCCTTTGTCCATTATCGATTGGCTCATATCAATAATCCTCTATCCTCATTATACAGTCTATCCTCTAAAGTTTATTATCTATCCTGTATCCTTCATGTTAGGTAGGACATCAACTTAACATCCTCTATCCTCTCTCCTATCGTCTATCGTCTATCGTCTATCGTCTATCGTCTATCGTCTATCGTCTATCGTCTATCGTCTATCGTCTATCGTCTATCGT
>JARFNZ010131676.1:0-11201 GCA_031763405.1 Balanus nubilus
GTATCCCTTTTTCAACACATTTTTCGGTGGCCTTCTCGGACCCCCTTTATTTCGTTTACTATGAGATTGTATTCATTTCCTGAAAAATTCAGAATACTCTCGTTGTAACTTTTTTTGTTCTTTAGGCCTCTCCAGTTTTGGTATGGTTACAGTAGAGTAACCCAAATTCGACCCACTCTGTCTCTAGCATCCCTAACCGGAGACAAACGGTTCTTATGTCCAAAGATGAGTAAATAAATTATGTGCACCATCAATCATGCAAAAGATCATTCATATCTGGCTTAAACTATTTTCGAGTTAGACAAGACAAAATATTGTGCTATGTCGTCGGAGACTGCGACGCGGCATGGCAGACACGACACCACAGACATATCGAATTAACGAAAACTTCAATTTCCTACGTTTAATATACAACGGAGAAGTTCTGCAAATTGACGGGAATGAACCAACGAGCAAATAGAAAACGGAGTGAAGAGATGTCCGTCGAAAACTGTGTTACAAGTGGGACATTCTAGTGTTCGGGACCGGGTTGCCGGGCACATAATTTTCTCTCTAGATTCCGCGGGTCAACTGGAATTGCATGGTCAGTCGGTATGGGTCACGACCAGCGCAACATGCTATGCTGAGGGAGGGTCCTGACGTCGGGAATCCGACCGTTGGAAACGTTTATACTACATTTATGAAATAATTACGTTTTCCATGCATTTTGTGTGCATTTTCCCTGCAAATTTGTCACGAAGACAATTTCATTAGTAAATATACAACAAATTATTCTATAAACATTAAAATATCACTCAGAAAAGAAAACAGAGTTTAAAAAAAAATGGGAAAATATCGGTGATTTTTGACCTAAAGTGAAATCTGTTCAACGGAAATGCGCATCTCGTTCGATATCGGTCGGTGCTGTTCGAATTTTTTTTCTTCTGGAAAATGACTTTGATAATTAGGTAGTGATTAATTTTCAGCAGGAAATCAGCCTTACAAAAAAGCAGCACCTATGTTCATGTTCGGCTGGAAAAGGATGACCTGGGGAAAGGGGAAATACATTTTTGTTTGGGGCTTGGGCACCCATCATTTTGATAAAACCACACCCCTGATGGCTTATCTAGTCTACGTCAACAACAGATTCCGTAGAGCGTTTTCAGCGTATGCTAAGCGATCCCGATTTCTTGCATGTTGCTGAGTTTGATAAAATATTCAATCTGTAATTTACCAGCCTTTAGAAATAGCGACGGGGTGATACCTAAATCCGGACAGCCAGTGAACAACGTCTTCATCGACGGTCTCCGTCTGTCGCCTCCGTCAAACGTCTCAGTCAGCCGTCCCACGTCAACCGTCTCCGTCAACCGGCTCCGGCAACGGCCTCCGTCAACGGCCTCCGTCAACGGCCTCAGTCAACGGCCTCCGTCAACTGCCTCCGTCAACTGCCTCCGTCAACCGTCCCCGTCAACTGTCCCTGTCAACCGTCCCCGTCAACCGTCTCCGTCAACCGTCTCCGCCAACCGCCTCCGGCATCCCTAACACCACCTACCCAGTGAGCCGCGTCTTCTCCCGTTCCACCCTCTGATTCTGCGGCCCGCAGGATCGCACGCCGACGGCCCACCAAAGCTCGGGCGAAGGCAGGGAGGAGCTCAGTGGTCTAATAAACCGTCATGCTCCACTGGAGGCCTTCACAGCGCCCTCGGTTCGCTGACAGACTCGCCGGGTCTGGTGGGAGGGCTTCAGATGTGTGGTGTAACCTAGCCACGAGCGATGAAGGCATTGGCCGTGGTTTGAGGTCTTATAATAGTGTGAAATATAAATTGATGCTGTCATGCAGTCATTTACCAATTGATGTGTCAGTGAGCTGGAACGGTGGGAAATTAACGTCCGACTATACAGTCACATAGTATCTGCAGGTAGCAGTGCAAGTTAATCAAAGTGATTGAATGATTTGATGAACGAGTGGATAAGCTAATCAATAAATGTCGTGATCTTATCTTAATCTTCAATGACGTAAATGATCGTTTATTAGGCACAGTAACGATTGGTGTCTTTCACCACCAGTTGACCGGCATATCAACGCGCCTGAATAAGATTAAGGTTATAGCATAACCTAATTCCTAAAAATGTAGACATGTGATCGAGCCTACAGCTTTCACAGCGCAACCGCAAACGGACTCTGCAGCCTCACAAGCGCAACGTGTGGCCATCTCTGCCAAAAGAGAACAGATACCCGCCGCTTCACAGAACCCTCCATCTGGCGGTTACCAAACCGGCCGTCCGTGAGGGCAGCTCCCACCCCCCACACGCCACACGTCACACGTCAGGCGACGGTCAGATCGTCTCTCTCTCTCTCTCTCTATGACCGGCGACAGGCGCCTCATAATAGCCGCCTGTCGCGGTGGCAAGTTGCTTCAGACGTCACACCATCGGCGAGGGGGCTGTCCAGTGTCTACTGTCCACTCACCAGACGTCCACCGAGTTAGTCCACCAACCGGCACACACCCATTCGCAACGTCGTCACCGCCGCCGCCGCCGCCACCACCACCGCCTTCGCTGCCGCCGCCACCGCCATCGCCGCCACCACCGCCGTCACCGCCACCGCCGACTCGGACAGCGTAAAAACAACTTTCCCTATTGTTGGGCTGCATCTGCTAGTCGCTCCAAATAAAGCGTCCAGCCATGTGAAGTGTGAATGCCTTGGGAAGTGGCCGCACGCCACCGACAAAACACGCACCAGCCAGCGGCCGGCGCGGCGGCGGTGCACGGACAATGTGAATCGTGCACGGACAATGTGAACCGGCTTGCACGTGACACGAGGCTGGCACAGTTAGGATTCGAGCTTGACGAGAGCGGGAATGGCGAAAGTCGCCTACGAAAAAGATGGGCGGACCGAGTTAGTTTCGCGATTTGTCTATTTTTTGGAATTTCTTGGAATTATAAAATTTGTCGGAACTGATTTTTGCAGTGCTGTGCTTTATTTCTTTAAGCAACCACATGAGATGACAGAAGATGATTTTAATGTTATTTGGACCACAATCTACCCATTATGGCCATCGACGATAACTTCCAAAATGACTGACTTTTTTTTATTAATAAAACTGATATGGCCAGGCATTAAAAACACCAGGACACAAAAGCACAGTGGCACAACGGTGTTTGGTGAGAACTACGTAAACACGGACTAGTTTTATAGGTAAACGGCGTCACCGACGTCTTCTCTAGCACCATCCCCCACTTCAGATGGGCTCCCAGAAAAGGTTTCTATTTTGTTAAGGCTTCGAAATCGGCATCCGAGATCCGTACCACTTATACCGTCTCTGACATTATCCAAACGTCTCTGGTGTTAGCTAAACAGACGATCCTCCGAATCTCGGGGGACTAACACAGACAACGCCAGCCCTGCAGCCTCTGAAGACCTCCACTGACACCTCAGCCCGCGAGTGACAGTGTGTCGGCGACATTCTGAGAAAACCCTTCAGCTCACGTCTTTCTAGTTTCTACACACCCATATCCTTCTCTCAACGTGCGCGGGGTGCGCCGTCACAAACATAGCATCACAAATTCAACAACCTTCCGCGTTGATAGCGATTCTCTTCCATTCCGACGAAGTCCAAGCTCGCCTCACTCGTCGCTTTCCCATACATGCGACAGCGTGGCTGTGTCCGCCCCCCCCCCCCCGCGTGGCTCCCTCGTCCCTCGACAGAGCAGCTCTCCGCACCCGGCGATGTTCGCGCTGCCAGCCGCCGGAGGCTGTCGAAAAGCGGCTCATTTTCCGCTGGCTGCCCAGACCGGACATTGACCTTGCCTTGAGTGGTGGCCCACCAGCCTCTCACACCGAACTCAGGGCCAGGATCGCCCCAGCCAGGCATGACTTAACCAGAACGAGCAAATACAGAACAGCTCAGGGGAGGCAAATCACGTGCAATGTCGAAATTTGTAATTGTCCGACTGCAGCCCCAAAGCAATGGAAACGGATTTTCATCCAAATTCGTTCAATGAGTTTCTACGATTGTCTTTAAAAAAATGAAGGTGTCATTTTTTGACCGGGTTCGTGCATTTCCGCTTTTAAAACTGATTATTTCCATTGAACGCCCATAGGCATACTGTCAAAAATCAAACAAGTTGAGAGGGACACGCTTCCCCCTCCCCCTGTAGCGGAGTCCATGGCCCCTCCCCCTACTCTGGGATCCTCCCGGGCTGCAGCGGTACTGTGTCGCTCCTCCCTCCTCTCTCCTCCCCAACAGACAGCTTCCTCTCCGTTAGTCCAACTCTTTCCGGTCCCGTGTCACGCCCTTGACTACTGAATACCCGGAGCAGTTCCGCGCTGCCGTGCCGGCCGGCCGGAATAATTACGTTACGCTGCCGAGCATGGAGCCGTGACGTGACGTGACGGCCGCGGAGAGGCCCTGCGTCGCACCGGCGCGTCCGACACGGCAAGGTGGCGACTTCCTCACCGACAGCCGTTCTCACTGTTTAAATAGCCAACCAGCCAACTGATGGTGTGAGCCGTTAACACTGGGAGGATAATTGTCCTGTGCCGATATGCATTTTGGCCTTGATCGTAATGTATTGCTGTTCCAATACGATAATGACGGTAATTGACGTCACCAACACAACAGGTGTTCAAAGTGCATATACGGTCTAATGCAGTCCAGACTCCAAAAGTGGTTATTAAGCTTATAGCCAGACCGATCATAACCCCATCAGTTTGGCCAGCCAGCCACCTATTCCTTCCCAGCAAGTCATCCATCCACCCAACCAGACAGTCAAGGGCAGACGTCTTCACTCTCCCATGAGACAAACGGCTCGAAAATGGTGGGAACAGAGCGACGGTGCATCTGCTCATCTTGGCTTCACTCGGCTCCACTCGGCTGGTTTTGACCCTGCCCAGCTTCACTCGATTCTGTTCGAGATGGCTCAACACTCGGCCTGACAAGACCCGTTTTGAATCGACTCGCTTTGACCCGGCTCGGCGCAATTTGGCATGGCTAAGTTTAACTCGGTATACGGCTTGAGCTGTGAATACCGTGAGCCTGCACCGCTCCGGCTCAGCTCAGCTCCGGCTCAGCTCAGCTCGGCTCGAATGAGTTTAATTAGGCTACCCCGTCCGGGTCGGTTCAGCTCACTGCTCTGCCCGGTCAGGCGTGCTTCTTAATGAGTCTTATCGGACGGAATCGGTGGTGTCAGTGACCCCCAGACCACTGAGCTTCATCGGGATCAGGTGGAGAGACTTAACAGAGGCTTCTGTGCTGGAGGGACGGACGGGGTATAGCAGAAAGGTAGATATGGGTAGAACCGCGATATTGGCTTATTGGAAAAAGACATAAGATCTCAGAGGGAGCAAGACGTTCAAAGGGGTCTCCGCTATGAACCACTTTGTCATGAGGCAGGAACCAACGCCGGATTTAGGATACCACAAAATGACTAGGTAAAGTGGATGGGGCGAACGGCGGAGCGGGTATTCGAATAGATGCATCGATGGCATTTAGCAAAAGCGGCAACTTCAAACATACGCAACCTTAATGGTATGTGGCACCTGTTTAGAATATGAAGTGGCATTGGCGGATCCAGAACGGTGGTTTTTGGTGGTTTGGTGGGGCAGCATTAAAAAAAAAATCCAAAAATTCAGAAAACGCATCGGGTTTTGCTTCCTTACGCATTGCTCAATGTTTTTAAAACAAACTTTCCTTAGCAACAGTTGCTTCTATCTCCTTCTACATCAGCAAATGTAAAAATGTGCACCGATTTCAGGCTTTTTTTGGAGGGGGGGGTGTTTGCCCTTTATGCCCCCCTCCTACCCACCCCCACCCCTGGATCCGCCAATGAATGTCGGCTTGAGATGCTGAGTCGTCCGCTTGAATACTAAATGTAAAAAAAGATAGGTGCTTATTGGGAAAACCCTGAAAAACTTCGAAGTCCAAGGGCGTCCTGTTTAATTGGCCGGCGATAACGTTTATCTTATCAAATTAGTACGTCTAAAATACGGATCAAATCATGACATCTTAAATACAGCGTAAACCCATGCAATGCGTTAAGCACCCGAGCAACTTCAAGAAAGGGACAAAACAACTGGCACCAATGCGCCGTCAATCATTAAAAAATATAGTCCTTGTAAGCGCTCGAACCAGCTTCAGCATCGCCGTTTTTATCCCCCTAACAGCAAACACCTCCTCTCACGCCACCTCCCGTCCATCAGCACCCCGCCGAGATAAACTCACACATCGCTTCTCTCTTCGCAGGTCAAGGCGAGCAATACATCTTCCTGCATCGATAACAATAAACCATCGCCGTTCTCGCCAGTCATGATCGGCCCGGAGATCGCCCGCTCCCGGCCGCCGCCCGGAGCGCTCAGTCAGACAGACAAAGGGGAACCGAGGTGCGTGCGTGGCCTCAGCCCCAGGCATCTCGCCATCTCGCCGTCTCGCCGTCTCGCCGTCGGCCCGTCTCGCATCTCAGCCCCCTCCGCCGCGCAGTCGCGGCGACCCAGCCGAGCCGCCTGGGTCGCTGCCGCGCGGCCTCGACTCGGCTCAGGCTCAGCCGAGCTGGGACGAGCGCCGCGCCGGAGGCTCCTATTACCGTGTGACCGCCGGGTCAGCCGCAGAGCCACGGCACGGCGCGGCGGCGGCGGCGGGCCAACGTTCCACTTCCGCGCCGCCCGCGGAGAGCAGCGATTGAGGTTGAGCGGCCGCCGGCCGAGCCGAGTCGCATATCGGTCAACAGGCCGGACCGGGCGCTGAGCCGACTGGTACGGCGAGCGGCGGCGGCGGCGGCGGGACGGGATGGGGTGCCGTGCCAACTAGTTTGTACCGCATGGGAGGTCCAAATGGCGCTACAGGTCAGAGGAATGCCACCTACCGGTAGAAGGAATGTCACCGCAGGTAGGACTGTAGGAGGAATGTCATCACAGGTAGGAGGGAGGAATGCTATCACAGGTCGGAGGAATGTCACCACAGGGAGGAGGAATGCCATCACAGGCCGGAGGAATGTCATCACAGGTAGGAGGAATGATACAACAGGTAGGAGGTATGTGATCACAGGTAAGAGGAATGCTATCACAGGTCGGAGGAACGTCACCACAGGTGTGATTAATGACATCACGGGTCGGAGCAATGTCACTGCAGGGCGGAGGAATGGCACCAAAAGGTCGGCAGAATGTCATCATACATGGATTGGAGGAGTGTATAAAGGAATGATGAATGTCACTTCACAGACTGATTGAATATCACCTCATGTCGGAGAAATGTTATCACAGGACAGAATATCGGTACATGTTGGAAGCAGACTTGTAAACGATTCATGGCGAGTCGATTCTCGATTCAAGAATCACATCACTTACAAGTACACAGGTCTGGTTCGAGTAATGCCACCATAGGTCAGAGGAAAGTCACCACTGATTGGCGGAATGCCACCCAAGTTGGAGGAATATCACCACTTGACACGAACTGACGGGACATCACCCCAGGTCGCAGAAATGTCACCAAAGGTCGGATGAATCAGCTCTGCACATGTCAACCCAGCACAGCTCCTAGAATCAATACCACAGACCGGAGGCATGTCGCCATGCCGTGCGGAATGTCTCCTCACCGTACCGTACGGAATGTCTCCTCACCATACCGTACGGAATTTCTCCGGCCTCCAGCAATCGGCTCACGTTACCGGCTGTCACGTCAACCCGTCAACATCGACCTGTCAACGCAGCCGGTCCACCGTGACGGGTGACGCCCACAGCCGAGGAGCTAAACAAACAACTCTGTCTCCGCAGTTCCCCGCCCAGACGACAGACAGACAGGTCTGAGCCTCACACTAGTCCAACGCCAGTTCGCCGACACGACACGGGTCATCAGCTCACCGGCGCCGGAGGGTAGTGAGCTCAGTTTGCTTGTATCTCATGTGCGGTGCGTGCAGGTGCGGCCAGGCCCAGGCCCGGCTATGGCCGGCCCCGTCCGACTAACGGGCCCGCGTCGGACCTGTCCTGCGTCCTGTGGCCTCCGAGGCAGCGTCCGGGACGGAACGTGACGCGACGCGACGGGACGGCACGGCACGCGAGCCGCGATCAGGGCTCGCCGGTCCACGGCGGACACCGTCACACCTCGCAGTAGGGGTGTGACGCTGTCACACGCACGGAGAGCTGCTACCGCACGCGTGACTGTCACGTTATCACACGCAGAACGGATGGCGATATAGCCCGCCGGCCGGCAGACTCGAAGGCAGTGGAACAACGAGTGGTGCCGAAGGCATCCCGCTCCCCGGAATCCATCAATTACATTGCCCTGGGTGAAAAGGAAAAGTGTGCCTCAGATAGGTAGGAGCACCAGTTAGGAGTATGGAGCGGGGGAGCGGGGAGGGGGCTATCTTGACCTTCTGGTCAGGGGACGGAGATGACGGCACAGCCATAGGCGTAGCTAGTGGGGTGCAAATGTGCTCCTGCACCCGGGAGATTTTGCCGGCCCCCCTATGCCCGGCTGCAACCACACGGCCTGGCGCTCGTCAATTTATGTTGTAAAATACCATTAGAGAAGAGGATCCAAAGCCCTCTCACACAATTCAAGGACCTTCCTTTTCTGTCAGAGAACCCTATGATAAGGAGGAACCCACCGTGAGAGGGGCCCTTTCGAGGGCCCTCTCAGGCCTGGAATGGGCCCACAACAAAAGGTATTCAGGAGCTATGCGAGAGCTCAGTGGCGGTAAGTACATCAGCCAAACATAGGACCACATGTAGCTACTTAGTCACCGTTCACAGGAGCTATACGGATTCAGGTGTCCCGAGTTCACGGTGAGACAATTTTTGGTGCAGAAAATTCGGCCATGCATAATCAAAGCATAGGTGTGAAAGATTACAGACAGTAGACAGATTACAGACAGATTAATGTACAAGATTACATTAAACCAGAGCTGGATTTCATGACTAAATGGACAAACAAGTTCATTACGTAAATGTCAAACGATGATACTAAGCTAAGGCATTCAACCATAAAAAGCAAGATGTAGCCTATAAGCCTAATGCAGTATAATTAAGTTAGGAGATTCGTCATCCAATAACGCAAGAGTCCAAATAACAAAATAAGCCACCCGTCTTGACTAATAATGATCCCATTACACCGTAACGAACGGCCGGTTCCTATCTCGGGGATCGGTGATTTGCTCTGGAGAAACGTTTGGTGCAATCGTGCGAGCATGCCAGTCCAAACAATATTTACTGGACTTGATACAATTCTTCCTTTTGATAATTGATGATAAACGCAACCATGGCCGTCTTCAATACATGTCACAGGGAGGAATCAGTTGTCTTATCAGCACATGCAAGCCCATAAATTGCAATTTGCAAACCCACCGACAATCAAACCACCTAGTTCCTAGCTTGAGAAAGTATCGTTTGTCATTTTCCTTAAAGGGTATGTAAGGGTTTTTCCACTTTTTTAAGTTAACGATGTATTTAGACACAGGACAATAAATCACATAGTAAATTTAAGTTATTTTGCTATGTCTTGTCTGTATGCAACGGAAAACAATCTGAAAGTTAGGTTTGCGCTCCACGAGTACCTACTTGTTTGCTCAGCTAGACTTTTTAGACCAGTATTTCTTCGAAACACGTCAAATCTCGTGACTTATTTCCATGATATCTCTGATGATATGTTATATATTGCATACCAAAATGCACAGAAAGATAATTGCCAGCTAATTTCCGCAATTTCCAGTCACTTTAAACTGTCCTTAACATAAACAAGTTTATCTATCTTCAACACCACTCGAAACGTTCTGTCGCCCCGCAAAAAGTTGAACAATGCTCAACTTTGAAAAACGGACCGTTCTTGTCGCAGTCAGCTGTTGCGCGCCGCCACCACCCGTCAGGCGGCGCCCATGGGCGCCGTTCCCCAGTTCGCACAGAACCCGTCACGAACGGCGCCCAAATGGACCGTTTTGTGAGAAACGGATGGCGGATGGCGGTTGGCGGAGCCAGTGCGAACCGCGGGTAGCTAACTCAGGAATGAATATTAACCTCCCCTGGGTAGAGATGGTATAGTGGACAGTCATCTGCTGGATTTGGCGTTGACTACTTTCATTTATTCTTGTTAGATGTGCAGAACTAACACTAGCATGTGCTTTTTGCCGATTTTTTGCATTTTCAGTTACTTTCCGCTTCCTAGCAGGGAGTGCCGCGACTTGTTCATTTTTTGTTTGTTTTGGTGTTGACGCAAGGTGCTGTGTATCGTTGGGACTGTGGGTGCCGGGTGGGGCACTCCTGACTGAATTATGACCCGATGAGTACCTATATATGCGCAACTCGCGACGTCCTTTTCCTTTTTTCCTTTTTGGCCGGATAAATGTAACTGAATGTCACAAATGTGTTTCTGATGCAAAACTGGTAAAGATATTTCATTTATATTTATCTGTATCAAACTTTGACCTTACATGACCTGACCCTGACTCAAACATGTTTGCAGTGACCTTCTATGATCTTAACTTGACCCCGCTTAGTATGGGACCTATGCTCATGTAGTACCTTCATCACAAATTTGAGAGTTCTCTGACTGTGTCTGGGTCTATTGGTTGAGCAATTGATGGGCCATTGTTTCTGCTGTACTGACAGTTCATTATGTAAAAAAACGTTTGATTTTTTATCTTTGACCGGACCTTGACTTGACACGTGACCTCAAGTTGAAAAAATTCGTGTATGCTTCAGATGCGTTGCATTAATAGTTTTCGAATATCGCCTCGCGCGTCTCGCTGCAAATATTGATTCGGAAGATGAGGAGGGAGCAAAATTTGTCCCCCCATCAATCAATGGGACTGGGCTGAGACCACGGCCAATGTCGGGCTATCTGGCGCAAATGTATAGTTTGGTTTAAAGGGACATTGTAAACCTTTGGCGGTAATGTAAAAACCGGTTAAAATCAACGTAACGAATTTTGTGTCACTGATAGTAAGGCTCAAACATGCAGCAACATCACCAAACAGGATATATTAGTAAATAGTTTTTGACTCATCTCCAACTCTCAAAAGAATTACAGCACTATTTCGGCATGATAGCCGCCACCATAAATATTGCATTTTTCATATGTTCTTGATGATGTGTTCTGCTACGCATTTTGTTTATTTCTCTAAAATATAGCGACCATAAGTATTGCATAAATTACAAAATTAACCCTATTAATGTCGGGGGGGGGGGGGGGCCGATTGCGCCCCCCGAAGGTTTTTCGGGTACCATTCATTCAATA
>JARFNZ010131687.1:0-11197 GCA_031763405.1 Balanus nubilus
TATTACAATATACTTTAAGCTTCCATTTGAGCACAAAAACACGCATACATCTTTACTCATTATGGATCTAGAGGTTTGGGCCACTTCTGAACCTCATTTGAATCCATGTGCACCGTTGCGTCATTTCGCAGCGTCACCTTCGCGTTTGCCCAGAATTATATTCATAAAACGCTATAGTCCTGATGTCACAAATATAACGTTTTAAAATGAAAACATGAACATTTTTTGAATGTTCAAATAATGAAGTCTCAGATCTGTGTCAGCAATATATAGAAAAAAACTATAAAACGCGTAAATTGTTACATATAAACCCTAAAACCAGTCCCCAACACTATTATTCATACAATTACATAGAACACTAACTTCAGGTAAGCGGGCAGTTTAGCGGGGGAGTCATTATATTTTTGTCATTTTCCCTGCCTCTCATACAAATAAGTAGGTACTCTCGAGAAGCACTCATCGAAAAGTCAACTCATCACTCTTTCTATTTCATTGCCGGTTAATGACTTGAGGTAGGCAAAGCGACGTTGTCCTGACATAGCCAAAGCAAAGAAAAATCGATGTAAAACCGGGACAATCATTCCAGGGCCGCTTTGGTTTGTCGGCGATTGCTTGGAGAATGAATGAATGCAAGAATGAGAGATAAATATGCGGAGAGAAAGAGAGCAGAGTTGAAGCACAGATGTCGGCAGAGAATGAGGACACATCATCACAATGAAGCTGGCTAGAAAGGACAGAAAGATGGCGAGCAACACTCCATCCAGTGGCGTTCCTGCAGTCATGCATTGTCGCGCGTACCTTTGCCTCGTCCTAACTTTGGAGGTTTTTCGGGTTTTAGGAGGTGGTCGTCTGAAAGGCAAATGTTGTCATGGTTAGAAACGGGAGGGCATGCTTTGACCAGTAGGTGGGTCCTGTCCTGTGAGGCGATGAGCCATGCTACTGCCTCGGGGAGGGGAGGGGAGGGGGCACCACCACCACGAGAGACAGGGTCACCAGAAAAGACTGCACGGGACGCCGACCGTTTGGGGCACTGGTCACTGGTCAGTCACTATAATAATGGCTATACAGGGTACATACATATTTACACTAGTCAGTTCAATTTACTGTGTTGTTCTACATATCTCAAATGGTATCCTGTCGTTAGTTTTTCGGCATAACAGTTTTCGCACATCGCAAGTTAGACAGCGGTACAAACGCAATTTTGGTAAAATTGAACAATGTTGCGCAAATTTAGCATCGCTGGTGCAACCCGGTTAAAGGGAAAAGTAACACACGAAAAATACATTGCGTGATGCATACAATCTGAATAAATATGATAGCAAATTTATCAAGCATGTTTACAGTTTGTATACGCCATGCAAGCACTCCAAAGTCGGAAAAGAAGTCGTGTTTCATCTAAATGCATTTACAACGGATTATGTAACTGTTGTTAGGAAGATAGAGACAGGTGAATGAAGATAAAGTGTAATTAAATCATTAACGCAGAATAATGTGCTTGTTATGTTTTGTTGCTTATGTGTTATCGAAGCTTGACAGTCTGGTGTAACAAAACGTACCACTCAAGCGCTAAATGGGTTCAGGCACCTAAGCGTATATAGCTTTTGAAGAAGTGTGACTAAATGATACAATCAATGCACAGGAACGTTTCATTTTCACATTTCCTTATTCCGAAGCAAAGTGTCAAATGATAGGTTCTATTTATTCACTGGGCGGAGCAATCCGCGTGTTTCTAAGTACGAATAAAAATAACATTTATGGGGTAGGCGAACTGTAAAGTCAACTCATGTCGATAGCAGACGAAGAGGGCGTTTCCTTTTTTATTTAGTTGTTGGCATGCCTACCATTTCCAGCTTCCAGCATGCATAGTGTATTAAAGATGGTGTAATACGCACATATGTACAATTATACCTAGAAGCTAGAAATACGTAATGGTGAGAAGAAGAATGAACGATATCAGTTGATCGACAGAGTTGGAATAAACAGACCATGCAGAAGCGCTGTATTGCAGAGCTCTGAGACACACCTGGGATGACCGCAACCGGTGGTCGGTACTCAGTCTCTACTTCAAAGCTACTATTGGCTGCAACGACAAAAGGTCATCTAAGCAAACACCTCTGTATGTACACAGGGCCTTGGGGAGGTAAGTGGGTACACGCTATAGTGGGTGCACACAGCATGGCAACAGCCAACAATCGGTAGTAGGGTTGATTTTATTGGTCGGTTTGGTGGTCTCTGCATGATATGTGCACAGCTTCATTGCCTCCCATTCTCTGTGAAGTTTCCAGATTCCTGTAGCAAGTACTTGAAATTAACATTGTGAAAATAAACATCTTGGCGGACATGCTTCTTATTTAGGCATCCCTGAATAGCTCATCAGTGTCTCGGCTGGTATTGTGCTGGGCCTGGAACTTTTAACGTTTAACGACCCTATTCAATGTCATGTTTATGTCACTTTTTCTGACGCTGAAGCTGATATCCTCGCAAGCAGTGACTATTTTTCTTGTAACGTCAGCACCCATCAAAAGAATCTTAGAGCGAACGAGAACATGCTTGGGGGACACCGCAATTATCACATATTCAGTCACCCCCCCCCCCCCCACACACTCTCTCTTTCACCCCAGGCTACCCCAAACTTCTCCACACCACCGTGGAGCACGCCACGCCAGCCCCTCCCCGACGCCAGCGAGCCGTCCTCGCCCGCCTAGCGTCTCGACTCACCGCTCGGAGTGCGGTGGTAGGTCTCTCGATCGCTGCGGTAGCCCGAGTCCAGGTCAGAGACGGCTCGGTTGACTCGCGGGGCGTGCAGGGCCTTCTGGACCAGACCCGTCAGGTTGGCCAGCTGACGTTCCATCGACTCGACACGCACTCTGCGCCGCGGGGCATCGAGGTCACAGGGGTCACCAGAGGTCATGGGGTGACCAAGGGTCGGATGTTTTACGGCTCAGATCAGGGACTGGTTATTACGGGGCACAGGTGAGCTAAATAATGAAAAATGTACTACGCCACAGCTGTTAGATTACATTAACAAGCAAATGCTTGATTGGGAGTTCGAACCCATTTCGGGCGTACGTTCAAGTGACAGATTATAGAGCCGAGTTAGATAAATATAGCCGAGTTAGATGCCAGAGGCATCTAGCTCGGCTGTATTCAGCCACCCCACTCGGCTGCAGAAGTCGGCTGTGACTCGGCTGTAACACTGACGGAACAAATTTGCGTTAAAAAAAACAGGGCGATGCTCAGGCGACTGTGGTAAGGATGTAGTCGATATTGAATACCCAGATTATTAAGTACTAGCTATGCCAGACACGGGCTGCATCGCCTAGCAATTTCTAACATAAGTTTCGTTGCCTTGTCACCACGTTATTACAGTGGACCAAATATCACATTATTACAATGAACAGCTAAACCAATAAATATAAAATGATGTTTGCGATTGGGTATCAATGCTCCAGATTGCAGCAGCAGCAGCTGCACACACGTCTACTTATATTTATGCGTCTAGGTGGCGCTAGTAGTGAACGCCTAATGGTAGGCTGTGCCGTCTAGCCTAGAGTCGAAACTGAGGCGCGGGATGAGGAAGGGATGGTGAGTGATAAGAAATGGAGGCGAGTCATCCTGGTAATTAAATGTGACAACCATAACCTTACCGTTGAAAACCATCAGTTTAGTAGAACAGGAGAAGTTTTGTGCGGGGCAGCAAGAATATGTCACCGTGTGGCCCTAAACTGATCGAATACAAACAACACTCATTCCAAACTCAATCACCAAATGTCTCGATCTACAAAAAAATAATGCACTGGATTTTGCGGTCACGGCACACAAAAATCACGTCACCACGACCAACTATTAAAAAAGACAACAACCACAACAAAAATACGATCCACATTTCACACTTCCATAGACACCTACAGCAAAAGTTCAAACCATTTTCCATGCACTCATTAATCAGCTGCAGAAAATTCGTCCCTCCTTGACAGCTCACGGCGTGAAAAGCAGCAGCGGAGTCGTGTACACACTAATTAGACAAACAACATCGGGATAACAGTGGCGTGGCATGCGTTTAGAGATGTTCCAAGCTCGTCTGCGACCCCACACGGCTGCGAAAAACGCGCGAGGGGGCGCGCGTACGAGGAATGCGGGAGCGGGGGGCAAAGAGCGAGCGAGCGAGCGGTTGGGCGGGCGAGGACGGACGGGCAAGGGGCGGACGCAGCGTACTTGTCATCGAATCGGTGGCCGCCAGCTACCCTCCTGGCTGGAACGGGATCAAAGAAGCCGGCCAGCCTGCGAGCATAGAGAGAAGGGTGCCGTTCAGGCCGCTACAGAAACGGAAAGTTCGCTGTGCTGGGAGGCGGCGCCAGAACAAGTCGAAGGGGAGGGTCGTTGAAGCTGTGGGTCGGGTAGGTCATTAGAAGTTCGAGAAATGTCAATAGGGGATGTCGATCGATGCTCGGAGGGATGTAATCGATGTTTTGTAATATCGATCTATACTCAGGATTAGGGACGGGAGCTGTCAACTTGGGTTTGACATTCTGTTAATTTTTTTAGGATCCGATGACACGTTTGTGTTTGCAGTGTGTTGAATAAATTAATGATGGCGGATTAAGTGCCCTTCAGGAAACTTGGGTTTGACGAATATACTTTACTGGAACGACTGAGATTGCGTCTCGAGGGTCCGAAAGGAATAAGAACGGAATTGGTTCAGAACAGTGCCGATCAACATCGCCTAATAAGACAGGCCGCATACGGAAGAACTGTGGGGAGGCTACAGCAGGGAAGCCGCGTGAAGCCGTACAGAGCCTCGGCAGCTGCGACAGAGCTGTGTCAGAGAAGAGACAACAAGGTGAACAGCTGTCGGCACAACCAGCCAACAGAGGCGGAGCGAGCTGCACCGACTACGCAGCGCGCCACGACAGCAGCCAGCCAGCCGGGTTCGTACGGCTCGATCGATGGACAACTGGGTAGTGGCAGCCGGCGAGTTAGGGCGAGCTGAGGCGATACATTGAGATGCCGAGCGGTGACCAGCGCCACTTCCGGACTAAATGAGTGATGGTTGGTGGGGTGACTGGAGCTTTTGTTGAAGTTATGACTGCTGGTATTCTGCAGAATATCTTAGTTCTGTGCGATATGTACAGCGTTACACTTAAAGAGAAGTGCCCGCCTTGACAAATTCTTTGAAACTTAGCAGTAATGGGTGTTCTGAACTAAAAACTAAAAATATGACGCTGGTTTTGACAAAAAATGTATATACTTGGAGGGATCGGCAAGTTTGTGTTTGTACTTCGCTAGCTGTTCCACGTTCCCACCGCCGACTGGGCTCAGGGACAGCCTTTGTCCGCCCAGGTGGCTGAGTAGGACGCTCGGCTATTGGCGCCACTGATAGGGGAACCGATGTCAGAGGATGTATCGGATGACTAGTGCATCCGGCAAAAACGGCCGTTTGACACAAAAAAAACGCCCCGTTGAAAACAAACTTCTGTACAGACGTCTAGCTAGAGCTTTGGGACAAATGAGCCTTAGATCATTTGGTTTTAGTGATGTTGCAACTCTGTTATCTCAGTTAAAAACTCCATGTTAAAGGTCGACACTTCCCTTTAAGTGATGACATGGAAGGGAGCGGAACAAAAACATAACTCTTATTTGCTCATATTGTGCGATATCGCTGCACAACAAATCCGTGTAACATAAGCAGAAGCTTTTAACAATTTTGTGACGCTCAGCATTCCTTAACATGTTCTGGCTTTCTCATGATTAGCGTCCTGGATAAATTTTCACAAACAATGAAACAATGAACATGAACGGGTTTAATACAAAGTTATAACACTGCCCTATTACCAGTCCGTGTCTGGCTGTCTTCCAATGGGACCATTTTACCAGCCCGGGGGAAGACCTCGTCCTGCTGCTCGCCTCCCCAGAGAGAATCATAGCCAATAAGCCCAACGCCATCTGCCTTACCGGGCCTCTTCGTCGACGAGCGGGTTACGGTACGGCGGTGGGTAGTACTGCTGCTCGCCGAACGCCGCCGCGCCGCCCGGATACGGGTAGCCTCGTCCTCTCTCCGGCGAGCCGGCGTACCCGTCTCCCGGGTAAAAGACGGGCCGGGGGGCGGCCGCCGCCCGACCTGGCCGGCCCCCGGCACAGCCGGCCCGCTGTGGCTTCGGCGGCGGACCTGACAGGAGATGGGCACAGAGTGGGTTACTGGGTGTCGCTGGGAGTTAGAAGGTAGCTGAACCTGGTGTAGGGTTTCTTTTTTGTCAATGAAGTGTTAATGAGTGTTTTTACGGTACGGGAATACAACTTTATTATTGCACAAATGTAATTATTCAATAGTCCATGACGTCCCCTTTATCCCTATTGTTACCACGTCTTGTTCAAGTAAGCAATCGTTTCTTATAATTAAATACACACTAGTAAAAGCAGCAGGAAGATGAGTTCCATCACTACCAGCATGCGTGTATCAGCGAAGTCGCGGAGCAGTAGGTAACGTCTGTCGCCGGTAGATCTCGGCGTGGTCGGGTCGTTACCTGAGCCGGGGTGGTAGCCGCGGCTGGCCGGGAGAACGTCCGCCTGGCCTCGTGGCGGGTACGTCCCCGTGGGCCGTGCTCCGACGGGGTAAGGTCCTTCACCCATGCGGAACCCGTCCCCCTTTCCCTGCGGAAGAGACGATACAGGATCGTCACTGTCAGCATAGGGGTGGCAGCCGGCAGTCACTGTCAGTAGAGGGGTGGCAGCCGGCAGTCACTGTCAGTAGAGGGGTGGCAGCCGGCAGTCACTGTCAGTAGAGGGGTGACAGCCCGTAGAAGCTACAACTGAACAGGGAACTGGCCGGCGCAGGCTTGTTGCTTGCTATATAAGCAGCCTACTGTGAACGACATGCCGCCTGAGACCCTAATTTTCGGCGATAACTTTTGAATGCACCAACTACCATAAACGACATTTTCGCAATTAACGTTTCATACCCTCCGCTAATCTTTATTATTTAGTTTTTTAACGTCAAAACAAAAAGATAAGGTACTTTCCATTCACTCGTAATGTCAAAGGGACATTGTCACCTTTGGCGGTAATGTAAAAAACGGTTAAAATAAACGTAACGAATTTTGTGTCACTGATGGTAAGGCTGAAACGTGCAGCCACATCACCAAACAGAAGATATAAGAAATGATTATTTACTCATCTCCAACTCCAAAAAAAATGCCTGATTATGATTCGCACCATTTCGGCATGATGGCTGC
This sequence comes from Balanus nubilus, assembly GCA_031763405.1. Taxonomy (NCBI): domain Eukaryota; kingdom Metazoa; phylum Arthropoda; class Thecostraca; order Balanomorpha; family Balanidae; genus Balanus; species Balanus nubilus. Next base: position 7,230 of record JARFNZ010131687.1, read on the forward strand.
CACCATAAATATTGCATCGAATTTGGCGCTTTTAGTACGTTCTTGGTAATGTGCTCTGCAACGTAGTTTGTTTATTTCGCTAAAATAATCCACCATAAATATTACATGGATTTTGCGCACTTTAGTTCATTTATTAAAGTTAAGTTTATCAAAATATGTTAAATAACAAAATAAAAAGTTCCTGGCGGCACCTTCTGCTCTGCGGTTTGCTTACATTTCTCCTACGCTGCCCAGCAGAACAGTCAAATTCGCCGCGGAGGACGGACCAAAGACGGGCGGAATCCGACGACACGGTAGAGGGCATTGCGTAATTAACTTAGCCATAGCATCTGCGAATCGTGTTGATTCATGTTTTTCGAAAGATAAAGAGAAGACTGTGTTTGACTAAAAAATAATTGAGGTTAGATCTTTGAACGGAAAACACGATGATAACATTCTTTTGTTGGTACACTCCAAAATCCTAATTGAATTTTTCCTTCAAATGTCATGTAGTGACGGTGCGATTCCAGTAATTCCAGAGTCTGTTAGGTTAGGAAAAGTACCCACGGTTTTACTAAAACTAGTGCGAAAATCAATCTTTGAATGAAGACTGCAGACGATTGAGGGCGAACTTTTTAAACGGACTGGAGCGGTTTAACAGGGGAAACTGGTTCTGTCACATATCAAATTTTGTATTTTAGATGATAATGTCCCTTTAAAGGCAATTCCAGCCCGGATAGAGGCTAACGTCCGGCCACTCTTTAGTCCCGCCCTCAACTCCGCCCAGCACCAGCAAATTGCCTGCCATCTACCGCTGCGACATGCCTTGCCATCTGGAGGCTCAGCCTCTCCAAGTACTGGTGCCACGATACGGGAAGGGTCAGATCGACAGAAAATACGTCGAGCACTGACTATGATACGAATGCAATGCAATTAATTGCAGCGTAAGTGGTGACAGCTAGCGTATTTAACTCCAATCTGCATAACTAACCGTCCAAACATATATTTCTGTAATAACTAAGATCTGTTTGTAAAGACATGTTTAAAAATGCGTCACAGGGTAGGCATTGGATAGAAACTTACTTTTTTGCAGGGTCGGTGCCACCTTGGGGGCAGGAGCATCATGAGGTCCTTGCATGGGGGCAAACATATCTTTTTGACCGCCTGAACTTCAAGTAGGCCCCTCTGCTCCGAAGAGGCCTCATCCAGGGGCGGCGCATACTAGGGGTTGCGGGGCATTTGCCCCGCATTATTTTCTGGAGGCCGACGAATTTTATTTAATTTTCTCTAGACCCCCTTGCTGGCAGGACCACGGAAAGTTTTGTTACCGCTAGACGAAATCCGATTCATATAAGTAGGTATACCCTTTTTATCGTTGTACCTACTTACCTACTTGTAACTAAGTGTTGTATTTTGCATTCCGTAATCTGGGTATATTTTGGAGTCCAGAATGTAACTCTTTTGTGCACAGAGTTTGCACCTCAACTGGCGTTTGTTGTGGCATCAGGCCCCGATTGTTAGCTGGACCCAAACAGCTGAGGCCGAGTTGGGGGTAGCTCACTAAAAAAGCATAGTTATTGTGCCCAACCTGACCTGAGAGAGACTAAAATGTCAACGCTGCAGCCCCCTCCCCCAACAACACCGCCACCACCACCACATATAACCACAGGACACTGCGCCAGACCCCGCCCAGCCATCCCAACCAAGAAACTAATGCAGATACAAGACGATAGTGTTTTTCGTCTAAGGTTGGCCATCGTTCGTGGCCACGTAGACGGCCATCGTTACTGTCATGATTGAGCACGGACAACTACCGGATCGCAAAGGCATTTCTGCAGCCCTCAGGGCTTGGGCGAACAGCGTAGGTATGTATGTACTTACATACACCATGCGCAGTTACGAGCGTCTACAGCTGTCCCGCACGAATCTCGGCAGGTACACGACTGGCCGGTCGCTGGAAAGACAGCGCCGGAGGCAAAGGACAGCCAGGGCGGTGCTTAGCTCTGACGTCATAGCGTAGCTCTACCGTTTGACGATAGCCTCTGTTCACTGAGTGAATTTGTTGCGCGAGATTTGGCATTACGAGTGAATGGGAAGTGTCCTTTCTTTTAGTTTGACGTTAAAAAAACTAAATAATACAAACAAACGGAAGGTCTGAAACGTCCATTGCGACAATTTCGTTTATGGTACTTGGCGAATTCAAAAGTTATCGCCGAAAATAAGGGTCTCAAGCGGCTTGTCGTTCATGGTAGGTAAATAGCTAGGCATGAGGTATTTAGAAGGCGCGGATCCAAGAGGGGGAGGGGGGGGGGGGAGGGGGAGGGGGGAGAGCGCCTGGGCACACCCCCCTCCCCACTACTATGCGTCGGGTCGCTCAGGAAGTGTGTAAGTCGGGAAATGTGACGTAATTCATTCAGAGACGCAGGCATTGCCTTCATTATGCAGTATTTCGTATCCTGCGGGCGAGCGCGATGATTTTGGGGCTTCCCAGATAATTAAAACAGGGATAACTTCTTAATTGTTTTTTGCTGAATAACTGTGGTACATTTGAGTCAGTTTGAGGCTTCTCCTATTCGCTAGCAGTTTACCTTACTTTGAGGCATTTTCACTCGGTATGTGTCATGTGGCATTCATTCCTTGGTGAACCCACGCCAGTGTAACCAGACCAGAACGGTGCTCGATAACGGCTCCTATGCAGCGGCGGCGGATGTCCGTGAAACTAGCGTCGTGTTCGTATCCGTTTACAGCGTTAAACTCTGAATTGCGTTAAAATAGGTATATTGGTAGATCTCGGCGAGCTGAACACAAAAGCCATCCACTTTCCCGATGTCAAGTGGCTTGACCTATAGATGTCATCAAAGGTTTAAAACGAGGCACCGCGCCGTTTCTTCGTTCACCGGCCGAATCGGCTCAAAGCGGTACCAGGTATCGTCTCATGACCCCAACTTGCATCAACATTACAACTCGCAAAAGTTCCCCCAGGGTCATAGGTCAAGGTCAAGGTCACAGCCACAGAACATGAATCTTTAAACGCTGGGTACCGCATGAACATTGACCTTCGACCTTGAATGGAACTTTTGCGGATCGTGCAGCAAGCTGGGGTCATGAGACGGCATTTGGTTCCGGTTTGGCCTGTAAACGAAGGATTTTGCGGTACCCGGTGTTTAAAAATTAATGTTTTGTGACTGTGACCTTTACTTTTGACCTTAATTGATGAAACTTTGCAGATTGTGATGCAAGTGGGGTAAGTAAATGACAACCGGTACAAGTTTGAGTGGAATCGGCCGGTGAACGATGAAGCTAAGCGGCACCCCGTGTTATAAGATTAATTTCTTTAACCCTCGCCAGTGGTGGGGAGGGGGTGATTGCCCCGCCCTCGGGCTTTCGGAAAAAAACTCGCGTAAAAAGCGGCGGATCGCAACGGAACTTCAGGAGTATACAAACAGGTGTTACTATGTGACCTCAATGGTTCCCGATGAGGTCACGACCCCCCCAAAGGTCAACCGAGGTTACCGACCTCTGATGACCTCGAGTGACCACCTTTTTGATTTCCAGAGCTTTCTAGGGTGTTTTTATGCGCTGATTTTGAATTTTGCATTTATTTTACACAAACATGGGTTGAACTGAGGTCGTGACGTATTACAGGTCAAGCGAGGTCACTGACATTGGATGACCTAAGTTGACCTTTGATCTTTGACCAGTAATAAAGGTTAACTGAGACCTGGAATGTATCAAAACGCATTTTACGGACCAAAAGAAACGTCTCGGTCTTTAGAGCGAGGCTCGACAGCTTGATTAGAAGTTATTGTATCGGCAAAAAATGTAATTCGGTGATTTCGGGTCATTGACTTGACCTCAGAGGTCACCAAATAAACCAGGACCTAAAAATCGAGTACCATCGGCTTTGTCTCGTCACAAGCAAAGCGCTCGTCTTTACCGCGAAGCTATAGCTCAATTAGGGGCGAATAGGCGGGGGGGGGGGGGGGGTG
>JARFNZ010131698.1:0-11197 GCA_031763405.1 Balanus nubilus
ATCTGTCATCATCGCTACTACTTTGTTCATGTATTGTTTGCACAATATTTTATCGTATGAAAAGAAACCATAGTCGTCTCGCAGGCTTTCGCGTAGACCATGGTAGACTTCAAGAGGCGTGACCTGACCTGCCCTGCCCTGCCCTGCCCTGCCTTGCCCTGCCCTGCCCTGCCCTCAGGCCTCTGTGGAGACAGTGGTGGACGTCGAATGGCATCCTCTGGATCGTGGGGTGCTGATGACCTGCGGTCGCCAGCACGTCAACTTCTGGCTGCTGGACGCCGGCTCGCTGATGCGCCGGCAGGGTGTGTTCGGAGGCAGGGAGCGGCCCAAGTACGTCACCTGTATGGCGTTCACCGACACCGGTGACTTGATCACCGGCGACTCCGAGGGCCGTATCCTGCTCTGGGAGAGAGGTGAGGAGGAGAGAGGAGGTGGGGAGGAGAGCCGATGCCTGTCCTTTACAGGGAGACGAATCCGTTAGGAGTAAAAAAACAAACAATGGGACTGTGTATCACAGCTGCTGAGCTTATGAGGAGCGGTAAGAAAAACGATTTTTGAACATTGGGGATGAAATGACAACGATATTCTGATTGCTGACTTGGAACCACTCCGTACAAGATTAGTTATGTGTCATCGTCGAACATTCTTGAACCAACACAACGTGACTATTAAACACATAATGTTTTGGAGCTAGCTCCATGTCTTTGAGCTTTCTCCAATTCGTTATGCCGCGTCCGGCTACTTAACCCTGTTGTATCATCGATTCTACAGGCGGTAACCAGGTGGCGCGCACCATCAAGGGTGCCCACGAGGGTGCCCTGTTCACGCTGATGGTGGACAAGGCAGGAAACATCATCTCCGGCGGCCGGGACGGCAAGATTGTCCAGTGGGACCGCAGCCTCGGCCGCACCGGTAACGTCCTGGAGGTCAGTGGTGGTGGGACTCGACGCTAGATGGCAGCGCGGGCCGGACTGGATAGTCTTGATCTAGGCATGGGGGGCGGGGGAGAAGTAAGGTCAACGGTCATCAAGTAAATGTGATTGCTGACGCTTCTAGAATGTTTTGGAAGTCCGAGCAACATAGGACATCAACTTGGTTTTCTTCGTGGTGTGTCAAACAAATCTGCTCATCACTTTTTATAAGCGCCAGCCATACCAAAGACACGTTGCCCAACCTTTTTTAGTCCATGACGTCACAGCTCATCATACCGCGCCTGATCGACCCCCCTCCCGTTTCTAACCCCACTTGACCTCCCCTCAGCCAACCTGACCCCCCCCCCCCCGCCCCCTCCGTCCTCAGCTGCCAGCCGAGTACGGCGCGCCCCGGATCGTCTCCCAGGGCCGCGGCACTCAGCTGCTGGTCGGCACCACCAAGAACTGTCTGCTGACGGGCGACTGGACGGTGCTGCCGCGACTGGTGTCGCGCGGCCACACGGACCAGGTGTGGGCGGCCGCCGTGCACCCCGGCCGGCCCCAGTTCGTCACCGGGGCCTGGGACGGCCAGCTGCTCCTCTGGGACGTCATGACGCACGCGCCCGTCTGGGAGCTGGCTGTCGGCGTGAGTAGCGGTGGGCAGAGGTGGTAGTGTGAATGGGGAGGGACTGCATTTGATGGGGCTCTGATCAGAGCTCAATAATTGGTATGTGTTTTAAAGTTGCTTAGCAATGACTTTTGGTAATATTTCTAGCCGCGCTTCTAAAAAAGATGTTAATAACTGAAATCGCTCAAACATAGATGTCTTATTTCATTATATTGTATCGTTGTGTTTACTGTTTAGTTCATGTTTTCATTCCCACGGCTTCATGTCTGTGTCGCAACAACAATATATCTGCGTAAATATTCCCACGATCAGGTGACATTTCCGCGGCAGACTTTATCCTTACAAAACTTCCCATAGCGGCTAGTTGATCTGTGCACTCCAGCTGCCCCGTGCCTCAGCTGATGTCTCTGCCGTCTCCAGGGGGGTATCCAGTGCGCGGCGTTCTCTCCAGACGGGTCCCAGCTGGTGGTCGGTCTCGTCACCGGCCGGTGGGACGTGCTGGACGCCGACACTCGGGAGAAGCTCTTCTCGCGCGTGGATGGCTCCGAGCCGATCCAGGCGGCGGCGTTTTCGCCTTACGGCCGCATGGTGGCGCTCGGGTCGCGGAACAACACGGTCTACATTTACGAGGCGGCTGAAGGAGGGTTTTCGCGGGTTGCGAAGTGCACGGTGAGCGGCGTTATTAGCTGGGGTGATGGTTATGAGTTAGAAAATTGTTGAAACTTGTGGTTTACGTGTTAACGTGCTCTAGTGACACGTGAAGTTCTTACGTGAATACGGGAAAGTGGTGAAGGGCGATCTGGCGAAGGTGTATGACACTTACTTTCTGTGCCAGGGACACGGGTTCTTGTCCCGGGCGGGGCTCTGACAAGTTCGCCCCGGCTTACATATGCAAATCCCTTTGAATAGGGTCAGTGTTACAATAAGCGCTTGGTGAGGATATGGTGGTTAGTCCACAAACCAAACTGAACCGGAACGTGATCAGGAATTGCTCGGTGACTATGTCGCGGTCAAGGCAACAGTATGTTTGAATGAGGAATTGTCCTTCCAAGTTCCACTGCCCAGAAACTCGTTTAAACAAGTGTATTACGCATCATATATGCTTTAATCACCAAACGCTCCGTATTTCGCGGCGACTTTTGCTGTGCCAGTCCAATGAGTGAGACCCACCAGCATATTATGATCCTCGGCTCCATCTCTGACCGGAGAGTTGTCCGCCTCTCAGGGCCACTCGAGTTTCGTGACGCACCTGGACTGGTCGGCCGACTCCTCACTGCTGCGGACCAACTCTGGAGACTATGAGCTGCTGTACTGGACGGCCGCCACCGGCCGCCAGCTCACGCAGCCCTCCCAGATGAGGGACGCCGAGTGGGCCACCCACTCCTGCACGCTGGCCTTCAACTCAGTCGGTAGGTGGCAGCACTGTGACCTCAATGGCTGGGGGAACGACAGTAGACCCTCAAATGATTGGTTGGTGGCGGAATTGCAATGCTGCAGATGCAGAATTAGAAATGCAATGCAGCATTGCAAATTTACGGTGAGGTGCATTTGTGCGTTAATGTCAAGAATGCTAGTCCCTTGCCCCTATAGTTTGCTGTTTGGACATGAACTGGCAGTTCATGTAGGCTTTGAATGGGTTGGTTATTATAAAGGTCTCGTGGTCTTAGGACACTTGTGCAGTTTTTCGCTGTTAAGAGAAATGGTACAAGGTTTGCATGGTATAATGTAGCACAAATATTTCATGTGACGTATGTGCGTGTGTGCCCTGGTGCGTAAACGGCTCTACATAATCGCCAACTAAAGTCGTCGTTACTGGATCTACGGATAATTTTCTTCTGTAATGCCCCTGCACCCACCTAAGCCATGCTGTTTCGCTCCTGCCCTGACCGAAGATATGCCGCTCCATCGACAGGTATTTACCCGGAGGCCGCGGACGGTACGGACATCAACACCTGCTGCCGGTCACACAAAGGTCACCTGATGGCCTCCGGCGACGACTTCGGCAAGGTCAAACTCTTCAGCTACCCGGCCAACCATGCCAAGGTATGTGTTGGTCAACCTTGATGTGATGCTAGCTTGAAGTTGAATGTCTCACTGCATATAATTTAACAAATTTAGTGCATTTTGATGTTAAGAAGAACAGCCCTAGTATTTCCATGCTTTGGCCCACAGGAAGTTGTTTTTGTTTCACTAGCTCTTAAGAAGAAACTCTGGCGATGACGTAGCTAGAGAAGTTCAGTACCGGGAAATTCATATATCGACCTTGCTGGCTCCTCACATTTGCTGGATTAGGCGCCCCGCCCCGGCCCACCACTGCAAGGTGCTGCCTTCTAGCCGCGCGGAAAGGTGCTGTATGATCCAAGCGATTGTCAAAACTCGTATAGTCGCTTTTGTCGACTCACTCTGCATGTGTATCCCCCAGACGCATCACCAGACGTGCCGGGGCCACAGTAGTCACGTGACCCATGTCGAGTTCTTCGCCGAGGATGACCGAATGCTGTCAGCCGGCGGCCAGGACACTGCTGTCCTCCAGTGGACAGTGGAGTAACTGCAGCTTCGTCCGACTGCCACCGCGGCGCTAGCAGCGGCGCTGCGCTAGTGTTCCGTGCTTGTGCTTGTGAATGTGAGAGGGGATTCCTTTGGAAGAACAGGGGATGGCAGGCGGTATTGGTCATTGAAAAAGCGGTGGATATGTGACATTCAACTCTGTGTGAAGCATCACTGGAGAATTTCACCTGCTTATAGTGGTCGATGAGGACGTGAGATGTAAAGCACATAACGCGACATATTACATAGAGGCAGACGCCCTTGTTCTAGATTGTTTTTACAAACGACATTGGAGCACATCGGTGATGTTCATGAGAGACCCAAGCTGTAGCATCTCGGCTGAATTGTGCTAGCGGGCTGCACTTCATTTCACATTGCTACACACTTGACACATTTAGTTGAGGCGGGTAGCGTTGGTAAAGCTAGCCATCGAGCGTAGGTAGTCCAAACGAGAAACTGCTTCTTCCAACAGTGCAAGATTGGAAGATCTCTGAGAGAGGGACATTGTGCGTTCTGTGTTGTTTATTTCAGCGTGGCTGATTGACATGTGAGCCACAGAGGCCTTGTGAAAAAGCTGCAGTGAGAGTGCTTTGAATGCATGAGTGCGTTGTCAGCGAGACGTATGGCTTCACCCAGCGACAGATACGTAGAATTGATGAAGATGTCAAGGAACGTTTTCATTATAGTGCGGAAACTCAGTTGTTTTGCGTGTTCTCTCATGTGTTAAAAAGTGCACTAACATGTGAATGGGAGCGAACTATGTGAGTTGACATGCCAAGCAGCACAGATTGTATTTAAACGCATTGTTGTGTAATACACTTAAAACCTTAAAAGTCACCTTTTGATGAAATAACAAATGCCTCAGGAGTCAATGTTAAGTGCCTACTGCACGATAAGCCGGCATTGAACGGGGTCCGGACCGAACGCCATTGAATGGATGTTGCCCCCTCAGACAAAAAATCAACGAAGTTGGCTAATTGCTTACATACAATCTGAAATTGATATACGAGAAGGAACTAAAAGTTTCACGTCGATAGCGCTATTCGTTCTTGAGCTATTGCAAATTTCTTACAGGTAGAGGGCAAATCCCCCCCCCCCCTGGTTAACGGCGGGTTAAATAGCCCATACAATTCGAAAATATTTCAGGTAGGTAGCAATTTAGCGGTTATGAAATCGGTACAACTCACAGGTAACAAACTGAAGGAATGTTTTGATTGGTGTACCTGAAACACTGACTTCTTCTTCACGGAGTGTTCCTCTGCTTTTGGAACAACTCCGCTGTAAAGGCTGCAACAAAACTCTGTGACCACAGTCACTGCCCGGCTGACCAGGCGGTCTCTTCAAGGGAACTCTGCTTGTTTGTTGGTGTAACTTCGGTGAAATAGACACTCGGCGGTAGCGGCACTGGCAGACCTCGCGGTCAGAAAATAACACCCTCAGCTGTCGCCTCCTTTATGTGACGAAGGGATGGGATGTCAGTTACACCACGAAAACACGGCGTTCAAAGAACAATTCCAACAACAATCTTACACCGACGTTTTCTTTATTTTGCATTTTGTGTGGTGCTCTGCATCATTAGGAAGGGTACAGAAACTTTCATTTGTGTTAAAAATATCATGAACTGTCATGCTTTCAGTATTCGTAAGTCATGACAATCCACCATTGAATTAGTGAGATTCCAATACAATGTTCAAGCCAATGGCCAGTTACTATATACTTCGATCGTACTTGGCTCTTTCTGTTTATACACCTGCTTTCCCCGCAAAAAAAATAACGTTCTCATAAGGTTTGTTTTCATATAATGAGGCTGTGACAAATATATATTTCCCTGTCAATATTCGGATCTGGGCGTGTTGGCTCCGCCAGCGCGGCGGCGGCGTCTGGAGGTCACGGTGCCCGAGACGCTCTGACCCGCACGGCGCTGTGATTGGCTCGTGGTGAGGTGACCAACAGACGACCCGTGTCCCGACAAGTTCCGAAGAGTGGCAGGACTAGGCTAGTGATGCTGAAAAATGCTGACTTGTGGAGTACGAAGTGCACTGAGTCAATTATAGTGCGAAATCCACCATGAATAACCCACACTCATAACGTGATGGAGCATATATCATAGGAGTGCTTTTGGCTCACTACAGATTCATGTAGACCTATTGCACTAGTCGCTAGTTAGAGTAGAAAATCCAGCGCGAATCGGCCTGCAAAGTTTCTAGGATTCATCTTTCACTTCGCATATGGTTCCCAATGTCAGGTAAGGAAATCAGGTTTGCTAATAGCTGTTACTCACGACTAACTGGGAGGGAACTGGGACCGACTTGTTTTTACTCTGACCCCGCAGTGCTACACCCGTGAAGTGTGACGCAGACCAGCTGGTCAATGGATAGGACAGACTGAAAAGTACCTCTTCTTAGCAGCAGATAATAGCAGTTACGTTTTCTGTCCAGCAAGCTTCAATATTGCTTACCTACAGGCAAAATATATCGACTTCACGTTACACAGAATGTTTGGTATGGCCAAAGTAATTGGTATGAATAATCAGGAAAACAAAATGAAAAAATAATAAATTTCGAATATTTAATATATTTCCTGCATTTTAGTAAAGTCTCAAAGGTGTGTCAAAGTCTCAAAGCCTAGTCAATCAATCTTTCAATAGAAGTGACGGAGTAATTACGCATTGTTTTCGTTTATCGACCTAGGGCATGCGTTTACTTGGAAGAGTGATATGTTGAGTGCCAATATCTGTACGCCAAAAATACCAAAGCCCATAAGAATCCTGAGTTGACAATGACTTTCGCCGTGGACATCTTATTTCGGAAATCCCGTATGTGCAAAACGGCCTTCAGCGGCCCTGACAATCTTTTTGAACCATAATCGGATAAATACCAAATTATGTCAGTACAATACGACTATAGCGTAAGCCTCCAGAGTTTGCAAATAGGATTAGATTCCGACCACACTACGTCAGTTCTGCATTAAAAATATCAAGCAATAATCAGCACAAAACCTTGTCTACGGTGTTTGACGCTCAATTTCAAGTGAAACTCCGAATAAATTTACATTGTATACGAATCTGAATGGTAAATCAGAAATGGTGGATCGTCGACGAATACGTTTTTCCCTTTTCCTGTAGGACAAGAAGAATATATGTTACACACCAAGACGTTTTATTGTTTTGGTTTAATGTTTTTGGTAAACTATGGGTGCTCTCTTTTAGAACATACTGTTCGTTCGTAAGAAATGTCTAATGCCCATGACTTTTAAGTATAAAAGTTGCTCTCAGAAAAAAAAATCAGCACATGTTGTTCTCCATTTTGCAAAAAATCGAATATAATGCATAACATACTAGTTTTTGCAACAACAAAAGAATGTACCTCAGTACCTGTTTTAGGAGAATCTGCTTTGTCACAAAGGTCACGTCCATCACCGTGTCTGTCCAAAGGCGGATGTGATTCCGTCGTACGGTGATATTCACGTCACACCGCGTTTGTCCAAAAAATCACCGGCGGCACGTGATTCCAGCTAAATCCCTAATCACCTGACGCTTTTATATCTAACATATCAGCTCATTTTTATTCATTTGTTGCTCGTATTTCACGAGTGGTACCACTCAAGTCACCATCTTATCTTGTAAATCTCCCTGAGATCCCTCCGAGTCGGTTTTTATCATTTTGGCTGCATGCACGACTGGTGCCGGCAAAGAATACCGCCATGGGCTCAGACCACAAGCCTTCTCCCACGCCAAAGCCACACAACCGGAAAATAACCTGCTCTGTCAAATTAGGATAAATGACAGCCCCGAGCTTGCAAATGCCGACTTCGCAAGCCCAGTCCTAAAATGGAGTTGACCGCGGAATTTTATTTCCGTGTGTTTAGGAACCTTGATGTGGTCGAAGCGCGATCCAGGTGAACCGAGTGGAGTATGCACTGCACTGGCTTAGATGAGCTTCCGTCTGCAGATACAATCATAAAACTGCTTTATCATTGACAAATGTTTTGTCATTTAACCCAAGCCAGTGTATGTATGGGTGGATGCTACACCCCCAGTTTTTCGATGATAACTCGGGTTAAAAGCGGTGGATTGCAATGCAATTTTAAGTACCCTTCTAACGGGTGATCACTATGTTTTTGGACAAACTTTGAAGCATAATATCGAAAATACGTTTATTCGTATCGAGATGAAAATGAACATAGTGATTGTACTGTTGGCTACTTGTGCACCAACACTGACACATCCTGCCAGTACAGTGCCGTGCCTGGCTGCAGTCCGCACGCGCTCACCGACCCTCATGATCATGGTGAGCGGCACCTCCTCGTTGACAGAGGCCAAAAACGGATCCGGCGTTTCAGCTCTTCTTCAGAATGAGCTTCCTACCATGCACTTTCTACATACCCCAGAAATGTATAGCTATGGGGCGCAGACAAAGTGCCTTAGGGTGTTCTAGTCTCATTCGAACTCATGGATTGTGGTCCTATTCGCAAGTGGCACTGCCTTTGGGGCAGTATGCACAGTGTGCAGTGTGCATTGTACACTCCCGGTCACCTACTGGGTGTCGCTGACGTCTAATTATCTCATCCATGTGTTTTATTAAACTTCGGACGGCTGTAAGACTTTATGAATGTAGCTTCTGTAGTGCCCACTTACGGTTACTTATGATGATAACAATCGAAAGAAAATTACCGCTTTCTGCAACATTGTTCGGATCATGTAACGTTTCCTTTGGGCGCTCGTCAACTGAGTAGGGCTGCCTTGGAATACCTACTTACCATTTTGGGTGGCTCCACTAGATTCGAAATTTCGAACAACATCATTTGAGGTCGAACTTAGAATATTGACCTCTCGCCTGCTGGGGTGAGGGTATTTGAAACCCCTTCCCCCTCCGTTTAAGATAGCGAAAAAACGACGACGTTTAGCGCCGCCGTTTTTGGCACAACTTCTTTCACCTTTTTTCCGCACCTTTCCTGAAAAATTGAGACCCCAGGTCGTTTAAGGTCAGGTCACTAGATCAGCTTAACTAACCCCACCTCCAAAAACGTTTGTGACAATGTCACGGCCACAGTCTTTGAGGGACAGGTATGCAACTTTCAGGACCGTATAAAGCCATTATTTTTTAGTTAACCCTTTTCACCCCCAACGGGCCTACTACCACCCACATACAGGAGGTGCTCTTTCTCCTCCTCTTCGGAATCGTGTTTACGAGGCCTCTCCCCAAGGGCTTCACCAGATCGGGCGAGACACCAACGTGGGTGGCCCGGTGGGACTCGAACTCACAGTCCGTCAGTGCGTTCTCCGCACCGAAGTCCATTGTTTTACCACTGGACTACCCGGCCATTAGTGCCTACAAATCGTATATCTCTAATTTGTTATATCGGTGACCTCAGTTCAGGTCAATTTCGTGATCTGTCCATTATAAGCCAATGGGGGAAAATTCCAAATATTTGTTTACGCATAACTTCTGTTCTATTGATTCAGAATATCAGAATAGGTCTCTCTACCAATAACTTTTGATGGAGAAGAAGAAGAAGAAGAAGAAGAAGAAGAAGAAGCGTGAGGAAGACACCAATGAGTCTGTCTCGTCAAGATGCATCGACTGATATGCAGCATGCCCCAACTCGACCTAACTGGGTCACCACGTGACCTTGACCAAAGGTCAAATTTCGAAATTGACCTCTAGAGGTCAACATACCCAAATTTCGAGGCGCCTTGACGAGAGAAACACGATGGTGTCAAAATAAATGCTATATCTTAGATAGGTAAAAAGTTATTTGCGAAAAAAAACGTTTTCCGTGGTAACAGCCAGTTTGACCTTTGATGCTTCTGGAGCCTCAGCTATTGACGTGAGCAAAAATCTGACGAAAACAACTTACTGGAGCGTTTCAAGAACTATCGATTTCTTTTTCATTCCTTCCTAGCTATCATAACTCTCGAGATATCAAGGAATTTCTGGGTCAAGCGGGTAATTTCGCGGGAAAACGGGAAAATTTACCTTTGATGGCCTCTGATGATTAAATATTGCCCAGAACAAAAAAAAAGACCGAGGTAGTTTGGAAACAATTTTTGACGAGCTTTCAGACACCCTTTTATTTTGTATCTACGTCCTATTGGAGTTGAGCTCGTGGGGGGGGGGAGGAGGAGGTGTTCGAATACACAGCAGGTCGTGGAAAGTCTAGAGTGCCTGCGCGTCGCGGGTTAACTGGAGCCAAATATGATACTAGTTCAAGTTTCTTCTACTTTGGATGAATATTGACCGGATTTTCGCCACCAGACCTCGACCATACTACTTGGATGAAGACGGCTATACTATGACAAAATTAATATAGATGAATTGTACTTTGTTAATATGCACATTGCTAAAAAAATCGGTTCACAAAAGTTCGCTAAAAAATAATGAAAAACGAACGAAAATGTGACATCTCAAAGTTTATCCAAAAAATTAGCAATCACTCATTATTGGCAAATTTTACACCTACCCTGAAAATTTAGAAACCGTGACCCCAATGACCCGTAACCTGTTAACTTTTTCAAGGTTATGTCAACCGTAAAAGCACATATTGATATGGCATATCGATATCGATGCTTATAACTCGAGCGTTTCCTGATTGTAGATGTTCAGGAGTATAAAAGCAAGTGTTACTATGTGACATCCATGGTTTCCAATGAGGTCACGACCCCCCAAAAGGGAAGCTCAGGTTACTTACCTCAGATGACCTAAGTTGACCTAAGAAACGCCTTGGTCTTTAACCCTATTACTGTAGGCATGGAAAAGATACCAAACGGTCGGGGGGGGGGGGGCTCATTCGGCCCCCGCTCGGATCTCAACTCTCATAAAAGATAGAAAGACGAAATTTAGGGGATGGAGAAAGAGCACAGGGAACTCTGTTTAGTGAAATTTTCATGACCCTAGGTCAGTATCTCCAAGTTCAAATGAGGTTAAATTCGCCGTCTTAGGATATTGCTCCAGAAACTTCGCATTATCTAAAACACTACGATGGCTAGGAGGAATCAGCAAGCGGCGTTCGAAAGCCCTTGAAACGTTCGTCTACGAATGTGTCATCAGATTTTACCTCAGGTCAATAGTTAACCCTCGCACCGGCGGGGGTCTGAGCCAACTTCGCACCG
>JARFNZ010131709.1:0-11193 GCA_031763405.1 Balanus nubilus
ATCTATAGGTTCATTTATTTTTATAAATATTTTATTTCTAACAGTGCTTAAAACTATGATATGCGGCCCGAGCATGTGCGCATCTTGTAAGTCGCGAACGCAGTGAAGTTGCACAGGCTTGCAGGCGACAAAACCCTCGAAATTGGTATCGAGCAACGAATGCGTCAAGCCGTTGGTCCAGCTTGTCTTTGTTGTAACTTCTGTCATCCCCCTTCACCTCCTTTTATTTATTTATTTATTCAATCATATCACCAGCGGGCTCACAGTCATAGTTTTGTCTCGAAGACACAGTCACAGTCTTTTGGCACAGTCATAGTTTTGTCTTGAGGTGAAGTGTAAACAAGCTGTGAAGTAGATCATTATTATGTTATTTAACCCTATTCCCGTCCGGGGGGGGGGGGGAGTAGGAGGGCGAATCGCTCCCCCCCCCTCTCGAGGTTTTTCGTGTGCTGCAAAGTCATTATTGAAGCTAAGGTCTTCAAACTTTTTGACTTTTCCTAACTTTTTATTGCGCATCTGATGGTGTGCTTTTTTCGAAAAGCTGCATCATAAGCGGCTACAGGAGCACTTATTGGGAGGCATGTTCGGGCGTTTTTGATACCAAAGGTTTGCATGGTTAAACACTCGTGGAGGTTTTTCTTCTGCAAAATACAAGCATAAAAAGTTAATAGTAGACAATTGCAAGGGTTTTCAGATGGCTATCCCGAATTTTCAAAATTCCGATTTTAAAATTTCGAAATTTTGAAAATTATATCTTTTCCTTTTTTACATGTATATAAAATTTCAATTTTTCAAAAATTCGCAAAAATCCCTGACACGTTCCCGAGATATTATACCAGTATATGTATCAAAAAATCGATATCTTAACCCGCGCCGTGCCGGGGGTGTTTAACACCCCCGCCCCCCTCTAAGGTTTTTCGACGATAGAGAAAAAAACGGCGGCGCGAAGCGCCGCCGTTTTTTGCACATCTGTTTGGGCATCCATTGCGCACATTGTGTGAAATTTTTAACGCCAGGTCATCTAAGGTCAGGTAACCACGTCAGGTCACGTGACCTAACCTCAAAAAACGTTTGACGTTGTGCCACAGCTACAGCTTTTGAATGAGCAGTTTCAAACATTCAGGATTACATAAGGACACCATTACCTAACATTTGTTTATCTCGGATTTTCGCTATCTGTGACCTTAGGGCAGGTCAATTTCGTGACCTCCCCATTATAAGTCAATGGGGAAAAATTAAGATACTTCTAATTCAGAGGATACCCATCAGATCAGTCCAATTCTTTCAGGATCATGTTTTCTTAGGCCAGTATTGATGACCAAAGTACTAATTTTGACAAGTGACCACTGTAAAGGTCATCTGAGGTCATCCGAGGCCACTTACGGTTTTTTGCCAATAACTTTTGATAGAGAAGAACTAGAAGCATGCGGAATGTACCAATGTGTTCGTCTCGTCAATACGACATCATGACTCTTATGCAGCATGACCCAAAAATGACCTACTGAGGTCGCCACGTGACCTTGACTTGAGGTCAAATTTTGAGATTAACCTCCAGAGGTCATCACCTATATGTTTCGATGTGCCTTGACGAGAGAAACACGATGGTGTCAAAATAAACGCCCTATCTTTAATAGCTAAAAAGTTATACGTGAAAAACATTTTTCAAGAAAACAGTCATTTTGACCATTGATGACCTCTGGAGCCTAAACTATTGACCTGAGGTCAATTATGATGACTCGCTGACGAAAGAGCGCTTTAAGGGCTTTCTAATGATTTTTTTTAGTTTCTTCCTAGCTAGTAAAGTTCCCGAGATAATGGCGGGAATTTCAAAAATGTCAATATTTAGGAAATTTTGATCTTTGATGACCTCTGGTGACCTCATTTTTGTCCTGAGCGAAAAATGACTGAAGTAGTTTCAAAATGTTTTTTGGCGAGCTTTCGAACGTTTTTTTTTTCGTTTTCCGCTAAGTGCCATAGGAGCCGAGTTAAAAGGGGGTTGTTCAAACACCCCCCCCCCCCAGCACGAGGCGGGTGGCGCCGAGCACCGGCACGGCGCGGGTTAATATTTCATGCCCTGAGGCTAAGTGAAATGCGTGACCCACCATTATAAGTAAATGGTGAAAGAATCAAATCCTTCCCTATACGCATCGAATCAGTCCCATTATTTCAGTATCATGTCATAGGCCTTTTTGGATTCCCCGGTTGCAATTTGTGGTCAGTGACCTTCTGAAAGGTCAGTTAAGGTCATCCGAGGTCACGAGCACTTTTTTGTAAATAACTTCAATATTAAGGTGCCAAAGGGTTTGTTTCGTCAAGACGCGTCTTTTGAGATGCAACTTGACTATCTAGGTCTAGACCTAGATATCTATCTAGACCTTGACCTTGACCTGAGGTCAAATTTTGGGATTGACCTAAAAAATGTATATGCTTCGAACCGCCTGGACGAGAGAAACAAGATGGTGTCAAAATAAATGTTGTATAATTGCTAGATAAAAGTTCTTGACGAACAAAATTTTGCTAAAAAAAACAGTTTGTTTAATTTGATGTCCTCTGGAGCATTAACTATTGACCTGAGGTCAAATCTGTTCGTACTTTAAAGAAGGAGCGTTTCAAGAGCTTTCGAATGCCGTTTGCGGATTCCTCCTATGTATCATAGTTTTTGAAATAATGCGATGTTTCTTGAGCAATGTCCTAATACGGCAAATTTGACCTCATTTGACCTCATTTGACCTTGTAGATATTGACCCAAGGTCATGAAATAACACAAAAGAGAGTTGCCTGTGAGTCCTTCCTACCCACCTAATTTCGTTGTTGCAGCTCTCATAGGAGCCGAGATCTCAGGGAGGGGGGGGGCGAATCGCCTCCCCCCGGACAGATTTAGCGTAAAAAAGCCGGACAGGAATAGGGTTAACCCGCGCCCCGCTGGGATATTCAGCCGAACACGCCCCGCTCTTGGGGGGCAGATTCTCCCCCCCCCCCCTGTCTAACTCACGAACCAATAGCCATAGCGAGACGTGCGAGGCGGCGATCGAAAGCTCTCAATAAGAAGATTCTAAAACATACTTAAAATTGTATTTCCAAGGTCAAAGGTACGGGTCATGTCATAGGTCAAAGCCACGTGTTTTCGGATTACTGGCTGTAGAGGGAAGACTATCAAGAGCAGCGCGACGAAACTTAAACAAAACACTTCCAATTAAGCGGGAAGGTACTGCTGGAGCATAACTCTCATACTAAGCACAGTTCAAGGTCAAGCCGAGGTCCTGAAAGGTCTCCATATGGAAAATTCACATGATAATCGTGTGACACATGGTATATGGTTTATTTCAGATGCATAAGTCAATGTAATCATAATTTTGACGTTTTACCTCAAGGTCAGGCCAAAAATGGTCAAAAAGGTCAAATTTTGAAATACATCTTTTGTATTATTAAACACTTGTTTCTGATAGAGTTTTGTCTCTGGATTCCTATGGTGTAATTTGTTTTTCGTACGACTTTAAAAAATGTCAACGAATAAATAAAAGTGACGCCATCCAATGGTATACTAATTGGAGTCATCTTGGGTCAAAAACAGACATATTGCTTTTAAATTTGGCATTTTGATGGCTTATTAGTATCTTTCTGACATATTTTAAGTTTTTTGGTTAATTTGGGTTTTTATGAGTTTTTCCCCAAAACGATGTTTTTTTTAAATTTTCGGGTTCAAAAACTAAAACTTCGAAAATCCGAGATAGCCATCTGGTAGATAATTTAATTCCCAATCCTTGGCGGCTTTTATTTCCCAATCCTTAGGCGGCTTTTATTTACAATTTGCTTTAAAAAAACGATGTTTTACGATCGTTCAAACATAAGCCGATTTTTTTAACCAAAAATGGCGTGACATGACGTCACTAAAGGGTAATTTTCTTTTTTTAAAATTGCTGACCGATTTCGCTAAAATTGTTTAGGAAGACGTCAAATTAATCCGTGGAAAAGTGCTGAAAGTTATCGAAAGTACGGCGATATCTGGCGTCGTTTTGACGTTGAGAAAATCAGGGAGTGGGCAGATTCTGCCCCCCCCCCCCCCCGGGGCGCGGGTTAAATGTCATCGGTGAACGAGCATGATGTCTTTAAAATTACTGTTTTATCTTTGGTCGGGCGTATTCAAATTTTACTTATAGACGAATCTATACCACAGCTATAATAAAACCATAATACCTGTAATAACAACATTACTATATGCAAAGAGGTGTTACCATGTGACTGTCATTGTTTCCGATGAGGTCACGACCCCGCAAAGTTCAACCGAGGTCACTGAGCTCTGATGACCTCGGATGACCATTTCTGATTTCCAGAGCCTTCTAGGGTGTTTTATGCGCTGATTTTGAATGTCGCATTCATTTTACACAAATACTGGTTCAAATTAGGTCATAACATGTTAAAGGTCAAGCGAGGTCACTGACCTCAGATGACCTAAGTTAACCTTTAACCTTTAACAAGGAATAAAGGTCAACTAAGACATGAAATATATCTAGACGCATTCTATTGACCAAAATAAACGTCTTGGTCTTTAGAGCGAGGCTCTAGCTGGATTGAAAGTTATTCTTTCGTCAAAGAAATCAATGAGTTCGGGTCTCTGATCTGACCTCAGAGGTCACCAAATGACCTACGACAAAAAAGAAATCGGGTACGATCGGCTTCGTCTCGTCACAGGCAACACGCTTGTATTTACCGCAATACTTTAGCGCTCAAGTAGGAGTGAATCGGCAGGGAAGTGGCATCATCCCCACACATAAACACACACGGAGACGCAGCAGTTTTGTCCTAAACTGGCGAGGGTTAACGCTTGCCAGTGTGGGGCCGCGGGGAGGTGGTTGCCACTCTCCCTCTCGGTTTGTATGGGAATAATTCGCGTAAATAGCGGCGTACCGCGGCGAAATTTTCGGCACCCTAGTATTGAAAAAAATACAAGTACCCTAAAATTTGGAGGCCGTGACCCCGAAGATCCGTGACCGGTGACCTTTTTCTCAACGTCATGTCAAGGTCAAATGGTGTTCCGTGGCATATTGATGCCTATGACTCGCTCGTTTCTTGTTGTTGTTAATTGGGTTTTTGGGGCGCGACGACTACTGCGGTCAATTTGCGCCCATAACGTTAGGTTAAGCGGTTACTGAGAGGAGTATATCACAGGAAGCTTTACGTCACGGATAAAGGAAAAAAGGCTGTCTGAGTGGACCAAGTCTGACTCGTCTCCAAGGAGGTGGCGGAGAGTGACGTTCGGGTCAATAGGCCCGAGATGGCGTGCTCGGCTTCCACTGAGATGCGGACAAGTCAACAAGACGTGAGCGACAGTGAGCGGTACACAGCAGCGGGGGCACGAAGGCCTGTCCTCGCCGCGCAGGAGGTAACCGTGCGTTGCGTATGTGTGGCCGATACGCAGTCTGCAAAGGACAACCTCATCTTGCCTATTTTTACGAGAGCTCGATGACCATGGTTTCAAGATGGGCTTGATCTCTCTGAGCTTGTTGCTGGGCTGTGCATCCCACGCTTGCTGCCACTGAGATATTACGAAGGAGCCGACAGCGGGATAGAAATCCCGTGCCGGCATAGGCAGACGTCGCGTACTAGGCGCTGAGGCCGCACGTCTCGCCGCAGCATCCGCGAGCTCGTTGCCGGCAATACCGACTAGGCAATACGGCAATAGACTAGGAATCCAGCAGAACCGGATGGACTTCCCTGCTTGGTCTAAGGATGTGAGACGAGATAAAATATCCGGTATGAAAGGGTTACATGGATTAGAGCTCCGTAAGGCCAAAAGGCTGCTTAGGGAGTCAGATGAAATGAGGTGTGAAGCCTCGTCACTCACTTCGATAAAACATAGCACTTTGAGAATGGCGACCAATTCAGACGTGAACACCGTGGAGTTGGCCGGCAGCGAGAACGAGCGGGTGTCACGGCCGGTGACGAATGCACAGCCCACTCCCTCGGTTGTCTTCGAGCCGTCTGTGCGAGTATGACCGTCGTAAGAAGCCATGTGCTGCATGGCCCGAGACCGAAACTCATACAGGAGAGCATCTCCTTTTCAACATCGGCTAACGAGAGGTCAATCTGTGGATGGACGCATTCCCATTGCGGCGAGGACGTGACGCCGATGCGCATCACGCCACGCAGGGGTATGCCGCTCCTGTAAAAAGGTCCTGCATTCGTAAGCAGAATGGGACCGACCTTTCCGGCCTGCCCTCAAACAGTGAGAGAATACCTCGCGAGAAGACAAGGATATGTCGGGTGCGTCAGGAACTGGCGGGGCTTTAAAGCAAATCGCATTCCCAGTATCTGCCTGCGGGGAGACAGTGGTTCGTGCGCCTCTGCCAGGAGACTGCTTGCTGGTGTAGTGTGAAATGCGCCAGTAACGACACATAGTGACGCGTGATGCACTGTGTCCAGCGTCCGCTTAATGGACTCGCTGGCGCAATAGTAAACGAAGCACGCGTAGTCGAGCTTGGATCCAACTATCGAACGGTACAGGAGTAAAAGCGTGCTGCGGTCTGCACCGTACGAGGTACGGGAACACACTTTAAAACGTTCAGGGATTAAAAACATCTCTCCCGAAGCGTTTTAAAATGCTCCTAATAGGTCAGCCGTCTATCAAATAGAATGCTGAGAAATTTCGCCACCGGCTGGGTCGGGATTATCTGACCATACAGACGTATCTCAAGGTTATGTTCGGATTAGCGGCGGCGGCAGAAGGGTACGGCGACGGTCTTCGCTGTAGAAAAGCGGAGACCGTTCTTCGCGCTCCACTTCTCCAGGCGTGACACTGCAAGCTGCAAGTCTTGACATGTGTCGATCACTCGAGGCAGAATACCATAAGGCGAGGCATACCACACTGAGCACGCCTCCCTGAGGGACTAAGTTCTCCTGCATAAAACTGCTGGGTAAGTGGTTTCCCATCCGGATTTTAAAACGGCGACACGATAGGAAGTTCTTGATAAAGAGGTCCATGCGTCCACGTCTGCCGTATTTATACAGCTTCCTTAGAATACCGTGGCGTAAGACTGTATCATAAGCCGTCTCAATATCAAAGAACACTGCTCCAAGGTGCTTCTTTTCGGTAAGACAGGCGCGCGCCTCGGTGTCAAAGGCTGAGATGTGGTTAACCGGACTACGATGCTTTCTAAAACCGCACTGAGCGTTTGTTAAAACGCTATGATGTTCCAAAAACCAGCTAAGACGCACGTTGGCCAGCTTCTCCATCAGTTTACAAAGCGATGAAGTCAGTGAGATGGGTCTATAGTGAAGCGGGTCAAGGCCCGACTTTCCAGACTTTAAAATAGGTATCACCGTGGCTTCTCGCCATGTCTCAGGGAAAGTACCTGTTTCCCACAGCGAGTTGAAGGTCGCTAGCAGCACCTCAAGGGCAACTGCGGGGAGACGCCGGAGCACATCGTTGTGGACTGCATTCGGTCCCTCTGAGACGATACGCAACGAGCTAAGGGCAGACTCCAGTTCGGCCATGTTAAAAGGCTCGTTGAACGCCGCGTAGTCGGCTGTGGTGAAGTCCACGGCAGCTGGCTCACGCCGTGCTTGGCGGTGTGTAGACCCGCCTCGGCAGCGCTCAAAGAGCGTAAGGCCTTTTACCTCAGCGACGTCAGAGGGATTCGTGATGTCCGCGTCGTTCACTCTAAAGACCGGAAGCGGAACGACGCTATATCGGCCTGCAATGCGCTTCATGCGTGTCCAGACCTGGGTCGTTGGAATAAAACGGTTTAAAGAACTCACGCAGTTGCGCCATGAAGCTGCCTTTGCCTCTTTGATGGTGCGTCGGGTAAAAGCCCGCGCTTTCTTAACAGCGATAAGATTGTCTGTGGTGCTCCTCCGGCCAAACTTTTTAAAAGCGCGCTTCCGTGCCCGGATCGCGTCTCCACACTCCTTAGTCCACCAAGGGAGTGGAGTGCGACGGGGCTGACTCGAAGTCTTGGGAATGCACCCGTCGGCGGAGTCTAAAAGCATGGTGGTGAAAACCTCGACCGACATGGCGGAGGTATCGGCTCAGGATAAAATCGATGTCTCGATTGTTCCTTGGAATTCTTCCCAGTCGGCCTTATGGAGAAAACAATTTTCCCTGGTAGGGTTTGATAAAACATGTCTGTTCCATTGCAATATTGCTATTGTTATTATGCTAAGCATGGCTATTTATGAACACCATGTTTAAAGTGGTATTCCTGTACGAAAAATATAAATATCTCAACATTGTGCATCAGGGAGGCAGTGCAGCTGACCTGACGTAGCGGAGGTACTGCAGTGCTGAGCTGGGCTGTGTGCTGTCGTCCTCCGGTTCGGAGCCGCTGGGCACCTCCAGAGCGCGGGGCAGCAGGCTCTCCTCTTCATCTGCCTCCTCGTCATCGGAGACCCGGAACCTCAGCGTGCTCATGACTGCAACCCCGCGAGGCAAGCGTCACGGGAGGCTGCAGTGTTAGTTAGTGCGGACAGCTGAGGCCGAGATAAGGTGAATCATTGACACGGACGGCTGCAGTGTTAGTCTGTACGGACAGCTGATGGCGAGGTAAGGTGAATCATTGACACAGGCGGCTACAGTGTTAGTCTGTACGGACAGCTGAGGCCGAGGTAATGTGAATCATTGACACGGACGGCTGCAGTGGTAGTCTGTACGGACAGCTGATGGCGAGGTAAGGTGAATCATTGACACGGGAGGCTGCAGTGTTAGTCAGTGCGGACAGCTGATGGCGAGGTAAGGTGAATCATTGACACGGACGGCTGCAGTGTTAGTCTGTACCGACAGCTGATGGCGAGGTAAGGTGAATCATTGACATCATCTGCGTTACTCGAACACTCCATTTGTTGTTGTTTTTTTTCACCTGAACTTGCAAGACGCAGAACGAATGGTCTGTAATGCTGATAATTGGAGGTTTAAGGGAAATTGGCGATTATTAGGATTCGGCTACAACTCCATGTCCCCGAGGAGCTCAGCCAATTTAGAGCCTTTGCCACACCAGAAGAATGCACGACACGCTAACAGCCGGTGAGAAATTCGACAAACGAAACACTGATCATATATGGAAATGATGATTGATGATCATCATTTTCATATATGATCAGTGTTTCGTTTCTCGAATTTCTCATCAATGGTATATATCATATATCATACACTGATCATATATGGAAATGAGCCACATGCGTGATTCGTGAACAAACAACTGAAATACCCCAAAAGCGTGGGCAGGCGGCGTTCATCGTAGCAGGATTTTGAGATCAAATCTGGCAAATATTCTGAAATTTTACCGAGAAAAGATAATGGCATATAAGCCGGCAATGAGGAGAAAAACTGAACATAAAGCAAACACCACCGTCATAGTCACAGTAACACGATCGAAACAAGTCATACGGGTGGAAAAACCACCGAAAATCCAGAAACACGGCAGGAGAAGAGTCGAAATGCAACACTGGTCATACGAAGAAAGCATTTCACTTGGGTGAGCAAATCACCGAGAAGTCAGCAACACGGCGAAAGACAAGTTTGTAATGCAAACCTCAGCAACATGAATGAAAGAAACATGTCGCACACATGAGAGAATCTCCTAGAGGGGGGCAAAACGGCGACAGGAAGCCAGCAATCAGAGATCGTGTGCTGGAAGTCAGTCTGGTGAGATCACCGAAAAATCAGCATCGTAGGATGCAAGCAATGATCATGCGATGACAAATGAAAAGAAACATGTCACATACACTCGAATAAGAAAATCGCCGAATTGCTCTCAAAGAAAGAGCAACACCCTGGGGCTGAACCATCGGGCACAGCATGCAGAGTTGAATGAGCAAATAATGGTGCAATGAAGGACTAGACCATCGGCCTTGAAACACCAGTCTCCTTTCACACTCAACCCATTTAAGGAAGAAATGCTGCGCAAAAAGTTTGTTTGTTTGTTTATTAGGGTTTCTGGGCGCTTCGACGTCGATGGTCATTTTGCGCCCATAACATGCTTGTTAGATATTCTTAACTGGTGTCTGGTGTCTGAGGTGCTGCCACCTTCATGTTTCTCGGCTGACGAGTGCTGCCACCTACATGTTTATCGGCTGTTGAGGGTTGCCACCGATGGGGCAACCCTCAACAGGGTTGAGGGTTGTTCCGATGTTGACGGGTGCTGCTCCCTTTACACTATGTGTGCATCACTGCCTGTAGTGTCTGCCGGGAGGTGGCTGAACAGCTGGAAGACCTGCTGTGACGTCATTAAGGGGCGTGGCGACCGAGGTGTCGAGGGGTGTGGAAGGCCGCGTGGCGGCAGATTGGCCGGTCATATTGCGCGTGCCGGGTTGCGGCCGTTGCGGTTGTTGGTTTTGTTGTATTGCTGCAAATACAAGCGGCAACGTGAGACATAGGCCTTTGGCGGACGCAGTGGGACTTTGTAACATTGGTGCCGAAACCCGGGACTGTGAGTGATAGTGACGTGGAGGCGTGAGCGCCAGTGAGCCACCAGTGGGTGGTAGCGTTAGCGCCGGGCCACCAGTGGGTGGACCTGTTGGCATCGGTGAGCCACCAGTGGGTGGCGACCCGTCAGTGGACGGCGTCAGTGTCTGTTCGTGGATGGTGGACGCTAGCCCTTGGTGAGTGACTGCGATGGCGGACCTGGAGCGCCTGCTGAGGCGCCGCGTCGCAGCCAAGGGCTGAGCTACGAGGTCGGCCAACGTCCTGGCTGACCTGCTGGACCAGAAGGTGGAGACGGCTGGACTCGACCCTCATCTGGCCCTGCTGGACGCGAAGAGGGAGTGCGAGATGCGGCTGGCCACGCTGGACGACCTTCAGGCTGCAGTGGAGGGTGAGCTAGATACTGCTGCTCTTGAAGGGGACCTGGAGGCGGCCTGGGCCTTTCGAGAAGGCATCAAGACTGTGCTGCTTCGTGCAGCAGCCCTGCTGCAGTCAGGTGTGGAGCAGCAGGCAGCGTCAGTATCTGGTAGGGCGTCATCCACTCGATTGCCTAAGCTAGAACTCCCCAAGTTCGATGGGAGTGTGCTTAAGTGGGGCTCATTCTGGGAGTCATTTGAGTGTGCTGTGGGCCAGGCAGATATATCAGAGGTCCACAAACTGACTTATTTGAGATCCTTGCTCACTGGCGAGGCAAAGCAGTGTGTGGAGGGTCTCCCCCTCAGGGCGCAGAGTTATTCTGCGACTTGTGAACTGCTACAGAGCAGATTTGGGCGGCCTGA
>JARFNZ010131731.1:0-11190 GCA_031763405.1 Balanus nubilus
GGATATGGACCCACACACGCTGGGGGGCGCCCCCCCCCCCCCCCCCCCCCCCTTCAAAGTTGGGGGGCACTTTCCCCCTCTGTCCCCCTCCCCCGGCTCCTACGCCTATGGTGAGCGGTCATTTTGAAGAAGACAAAAATGAAATCTGATCTAACCGAAATCAACGGAATTGGAATTGGAATCAAGCTTTTTAGCGGGCCGGGAATCGGATACGGAATAGATTCCCCCGGTGAAATATTGATTGGAATCGGAGTTGGAATCGGCTCCAGCTGGTTTGACATGAAATCGGAATCGATTTGGCTGAAGCGGAATCATGCACAAATCCGATATGTACGCGCGTTACCTAAGCCCAACAACAGCAATCTAATAATGTGTCATGCTCATCTCCCATGGTTTAATATTTTTAACCCTTACCACGGTGTGATGTCTATTAGTTTCCGGGATACCATCGTACTTTCGCACCCCTTTGAGCACATTGTTTTTTCTTGTTACGTAGATTTCTATTGCCTTGATATACAATCGCATCTTGGTGGATGAAAGGTCATTTTAAGCTATTCGATTTATTTATCATCTCCCAGCGCCATGCCCGAGCTCAGCGCTACATTTACCTTGCTCGGAAGAGGCCGTTCCGACACCTCTTAAACACGGCTCCTATGGGACATGGAAAAGTAAAACAAACACATTCTTTTTAAACCTGGTTAAGGATCAATCCGAAACTATTCCGGTCGTTTTTTTACCAGTTCAATATTGAAGTCATTAGGTATCAGGTCAGGTTGTTTCGTTTTAGAACTCAGCTTCATACTGACCCGATTACGTGGAATACCACGGGAACTACGACTTCGAAATTATGCTGGTTAACTAGCAAACGAAAAATAAATCGAAAGCTCTTAAAAGTTCCAATCACATAGTACGCATATCCTTAAATTTGGGCAATGTGGGAAATTGATGCCCCAACATGTGTCTTTTTCCACCAATGCCGAAAGGTCGGAGGGGCGATTCGTCACACACCGGAACGGTGCAGTTAAATATGTGAAATTTATCGCGTGGATAACTCGTAACTAATGCAATTTTTAGAAAACTGCATCTATATATCACCCAAATCATTCATTGTGAGTCTCAAGTCTCAAGAAGTGATATTTGCATTGTGTACCCATTTTTTATCACCAGTTTCAGTGAAGTTTTTTTTTGGGGGGGGGATAATTTATATTGCTACCCCTGTCAAGTGTGGAACGGGGGGGGCTTTTGCCCATGCCACCCTCTTCCTGCATCTGCCAGCGTATGCAACGCGATTACGAAATTCACTAGACTATCACTGTTTGAAAGAGATATTGAAAGAGAATGAAAGAAACGAAAACAATACTACAATGACTCGGTGACGCTAGAATTTGACCTTACGGAATCGTTTAAGACCATTTGTATTCAAATCGGACGGTAAGTTTGGACTATAGAGCGTTCCCCTTCCTTTGACCTAGATTTTGACCTTGAAGGTCATGACCTGGAATGCTGAATGACTCGGTGACGGTGACCAAAGGAATCGTTTAAGACCATTTTTTATTTAAATCGGCGGTAAGTTGAAGTCAGGTAAATACAGGTATCCCCGCCATCATAGCTGAAAAGGTCAGTCCCCCTGTGCTGCAGAATCAGAGCATTTCACTGTTCACACAAGTGACTATAGTTCAGAGGTAGCATTGCTGTTGTCCGTCACGCAAAGGTTTCTGGACCACCAAAATAATATAGCTGATAGCGCCACCGCCGCCATCACCGTCACCACCAGTGACACACAGCGTCAGGTGGTGTCACGAGACACCGCCAGTGACACACAGCGTCAGATGGTGTCACGGGACACCGCCAGTGACACACAGCGTCAGGTGGCGTCACGAGACACCGCCAGTGACACACAGCGTCAGGTGGTGTCACGAGACACCGCCAATGACACACAGCGTCAGGTGGTGTCACGGGACACCGCCAATGATACGCCTCACCTATTTACCTATGCCATGTTCCGCTTCTTCGCCCACGACATCCTGTCGCGTGCCAATGTAAGCAATGCAAGTCTGGAAGGTGTGGTTCGTCAGAAATCGCAGGAGATTGCATCAGGGAGTACCCGTTGCACGTTCCGTTCGTACCTCCTGTGAATGACGACATACTTCAAAGTTCATGCTTTGCGATTGCCGATTTGGAATTCCAGACTAGTAAGCACCGCCCCGCTGGGGGGGGGGGGCAGAATCTGTCCCCCCTCCTGGATTTTCTCAATAGCTTCTAAACGACGCGTCAAATATCGAATATCGAATATAAAATATCGACGTCAAACGTTCAGTACCTTATCACGCATAAAATTGCGTCTTCTTAAAAAAAATCAGCGAAATCGGTCGGACTTTTTTTTAAAAGAAAATAACGTTTTAGTGACTTCATGTCACGGCATTTTTGGTCAAAAGTCGACTAATGTTTGAACGGTCATAAAACATCGCGTTTTTAAGCAAATTACAAGTAAAAACCGCCAGAAGACGGGAAATTAGATTCTTTACAACATGGTTATCTTGGATTTGCAAAATCTTAAGTTGTTGACCCCAAAGAAAATCATTTTTTCGACAATTCCCATAAAATCCCGAATTTTCAGAATTTTCATAAAAGCTGAGTAAATGTCAGAGAAGTACCGCTAACCAAACAGCATGACAAAATTTAAAGCAATATCTTTATTTTGTATCCCCAGATGACTCCAATAAGTATACATTTCGATGACGTCATTTTTTTTAATACGTTTGTAACATTTTTGACGTCGTACGCAAAACAAATTACACTATTGGAATCCTGAGACAAAACCCTATCCAAAACAAGTGTTTAATAAAAACAAAATCATAATTTGTACCTTATTTTACCTTTTTGACCTGACCTTGAGGTCAAATGTCAGAGTCATTGTTACCATTGAATTATACGTCTGAAATCGACCATATAACATGCGTCACACGATTTCCATATGGCTTTTGCATATCGTGGCCTTTCGTGACCTCAGCTTGACCTTGACCTGTGCTTAATATGAGAGTTATATTCCAGTAGTACCTTCCCTTCTTAATTGGAAGAGTTTTGACTGAGTTTAGCCGCGCTGCTCTTGATAGTATTGTCTCTACAGCCAGTAATCCGGCAACACGCGGTTATGACCTTTGACCTGACCTTGACCTTTGACCTTGAACTTTAAAAAAGTATGCTTTAGAATCTTCTCATTAAGAGCTATCGATCGCCGCCTTGCGCGTCTCGCTACGGCTACTGGTTTGGGAGTAAGACAAGGGGGGAGAATCTCCCCCCCCCCCCCCACCCCCCAGTGTTCGGCGAATGCTACAAACTTTGGCCCCAGTGTTCGGCGCGGGTTAATGTATGTAGGTAGACCTTCTTCCCAGATTCCGTAGCCTTTCCGAAACGAGGAGTGCGATATATTTGCACTTTAAGTCAAAGTGCCTCGTATACGCGCATCGTGCACATGCACCCCGAGAGACATTGCTCCAGAAAGCGTTTATCATTCCATACCTCAAAATAACCTTGATTTGTCCTGCTCAACATTCTCAACATTCGAAGGACGGAAAAGTGCAAAGCTTTTGCAGGTTGCACGCTTCAGGGACATAGCGTTCAGCCCCCATGAATATGATATCCCCACCCGGATTATTGACTTGGGTGAATGTAACCGGGTGTACGGAGTCCATTGTGCGTTTCGACACGGAGCTTTACAATCGACATCTTTCGAGTTCGCACTGCGAACTGTGACTCATGCCATGTAGCTTGGACATGCCCACAAGTAGCTGCAAACTAGGGTTGTTTGATTCTGCTGAGCTTTATTACAAAATAAATTACAAAGAAAATGACGCATGGAACAGTAAGAAAGATAAATACATTAAGCGATCATACCCGTGAGATTTCTTGAGTATGGCTACGCTTAGTGTTCGCTTAAAAATGGAGACATTGACTACGGACATCCTACTTGAAGGGAGAGGCAACATACGACTGATATATGTCGTGGATCAGCACAGCATTGCCCGGAATGCTGTGTCAGTAAAGTCAGTGCACATAACAGGCAAAAAGCAGCGGGCATTTCGTCGTCAGATGCCACACTGTAATACTGGTAAAGCTCGCAGAGGCTGTGCCAAAAGGCAAAGCCCGACTGATTTTTTTAATCGAGCTTAAAATGACTTTCCAATTCCACAAGTGAGGCAAGATCGTAACACTGACAACGCTTTCTGCCTGCAACACAAGCTTGGTAAGCCACCCACTACTTCAGAAAGAAGCGTGGAGGAATGAACAACTCGATGCACCTCTCTACGCAACAGCCATAACGACGATCACAACAGATATCGGAAACATCCTATGAGATATACCGATCGGCGACCGTTTTCCAGCGCCTGAGTCACTTTTCGTACCGCCTAAATCATGAGCGCCGGGAACCGCGAGCGCCGACCATGAAGCGCAGCTCCGTCGGGGGCCCGGTCGCCCGGTCGGCCGGGGGCCGGCTCAGTTACACTGCCGTACGCGAGTCTGCTGTCGACACCGACTCGGACTGGCCGAGTTTGTATGGTAGTTGCAGCAGAACACTTGGCGGACGATCTGAGTGCTATTGCCCCGACCGCAGCACAGCTCCTGGCAGCTGCCCACCGCTGCGGGACACACGGAACACCGTCAGTCAGCGAGACCCAGCCGCAGCGAACAATTGCGACGCTTATTCATTGATTGATTCATTCATTTTTGGGCCGCGGCAATTATTCATCTGGCGCTATTTATGCTATTTAATGATTGAGCAAATGTGGCACAATATATCACATGTAAAATGCTTAAAGTGTGGATCATGGCTCAACTACCCGCACGGAGCGTCTCGGCGCTACTGTTTATTTGACTTGGCTCCACTTTCTCCACCACAACCGCGGCAGGCGGGCACTGCCGCTCCCACCCCGGGCCCTCGGTCAACATGCAGTCTGCTGTGCCGAGTCCGGCCCCTGCTGCAGCCTCTGCGCCGGCTCAGATCATGCCACTCGCCTGTGCTGTTTTTGCGGCAGGGCCGGCCGGCGGTGCCCGTGAAGCCGGTCTCCGGGTCAGGCTCGCAGTACTCGGGCGATGGCTCCAGGTGGACCAGACGGCGCCGGCTGGGCCGAGCGCCGGTGGCGACCTCTCGGAGTCTTCCGTCGGTGTCGAGCGCCACCAGCACGGAGCGCTGCCGCTCCTCGGCCAGCTTCAGGCCGATGGCCGAGAACGAGCGGGGCACCTGCTGCCACCTGGCCGAGGAACGGACGCAGATGCCCGACACCACCTGACACTTGGTCGGCCGCCGCCAGTGGCGAGACACCAGCTGCAACACACGGGCCGGACGGTGGCGTCAGTATCAGACTGTCGGTATGGATTATGGACAGCCTGACTGAAACGGTGGCGTCGGCACAACGCAATCGACTGAATCACATCGTATACGAGCAATATTAATATACATATAAAATATAGACAACTCGCTTGTCAAAACAAAACAGGGTATAATATCAATACACCCGGCGAGAGCACTAACGATAAACAGATTGTCAGATTGGACATTAGATTAGTCATCCAAACATGAAGAGATTGTTATCAATTTGGCACCATACCACGTTAAACGGTATTCTATCAACATGAATTTTCCACATTTTCGTGAGTCAAACTAAAGACATCTGCATGATGCAATATAGAACGTTGCAACATGTTCACCCTCCATAACAAGAAAAAAAATCATAAATACGCCTGACGTGTCCACACCCCAAAATGAAGCTTCATGTCCGATCTTTTTTGATTCAGCACGTGGCTACACATCATGAAAGTCACTTCACAATGTGCTTCTAGAACATTTTTTTCTCGAAACTATATCAAAAAGTGCACGAGCTTGCATCATTTGTTGCAGTGCGCCTCTCCACTAATAACTTCCGTATCATATACACGCTAATGTATGTATGCACGCCCAAACGTTAGTGCCTTTGGTGTGGCGTAATCATTTCTTACATTAATTTTCCATTTATTTTTGATAAGTTTACGCAATTGCGCAAAAAATGGACCACCTACCGTGCCACTAGCATATCGCAAATGTCACGCCATGGGGCTGTGCCGCCCGGCGTTAAACTATTTTCCATGTTACAAGTCACCAGAGAACACACATTCATGCACGCGGTTTGTCTGGGCGTTCGCATTGCTGCCCGAATAAGCGAAGGCGTTATCTCAAAACCCCGCCATAGCATGTCGGACCTTTCACGTAGCGGATAACAGTTGCATACTCAACTAGACGTCAACTGGTCATCCCCCTGCCACCAAAGTTGCCCCAGCTTTGTCACCGATGTTCCCATTCACTTACTCTGATGCCGACTTTATTATTATGCACGTTCATCTTGCTCCTGGCGTCCTGCTCCACCTCCCTGGAGTTGACGAACTTCCTGGCCTTCTTGGCGCTGAACTTGAGGCCGCGCTGGCAGCCCCACTTCCAGTGCTCGAGGTTGTGCGCTCTTCGGGCGCCGCAGGAGCAGGCGCGCAGCTCGCCCCGGCGACACGCCCTGTACAGCGCGTGCGTGATGGCGGCACTGTGCAGCGCGTACCACACGGCCGTCTCCGGGGTCCCTGTAACATAGGACAGCCATGGAGTGAGCCGGGTGCACCAGGGCGTACCACAATACGTACCACGGGGGTACGAGTACCACATGACGTAACGCAGGACGTACCACATGACGTAACGCAGGACGTACCACATGGCTTACTAAGGGCTGTCCCACATTGCGTTATGCCGGCGTAAGACGTGAACTGTGGGCTTTTGTTGTGATATGTTCAACGTCTGTTGCACATCGCCATTCGCAGCCAACCATAAACTATGATAGCATTTTCTTGTACATTCCTTTACATACTGCGAACACGGTTGCAGCATTATGTTCTCGGAGTTTCACGAATCATGAATCGCCTGTGTTTTCCTAACCAACCGATAAATACGTCGCGGTTGCCCATCTTCAGCAAATCTTTTTCATTGACCTTTCAGTGACTAGTTAGCCATTCAATAAAGCCGAGAACATATTGCATCGACCAGCCGATATCCGAGTGAATGCATGTCTTCAGCCAACTCGCCCGCCGATTATTGTTCTTGGAGCTCCTTCAACGCCCGGCGGCCCCGCTGCCAATACGCTTGGTGCATGACCATGAGTCAGGCGGAGCTCAACGAATGGCTTCATTGCCTCCGTGAGTCACCTCATTACCGGTAATCGCCACACAAGTCAGCACCAGGTCCATTCGCCCTAATCGCAGACGTGAATAGGGCCAGTAAAAGGCGTTGGGTCGCCCAGAGTTCCGCAAGAGTCTATTCAAACAGGCTGTATGGAGCGATGAAGTCGTTTGTTTTGCAGTTTCGTCGGTTGATTGTGAGGGTCGTTTATAATCCGTATGCTAATTTGTGGACGTCCCAGACATTAAAGTTCGTTAAAGTTTGCAGCAGTCATCGGAGTTAGCTGGAATCCCAGTGTTGGCTGAATTCAGTCGATATGACACGAGGTCAGGCTAGATGACCTGAGGTCGGGCGGTCATCCGGGAGCATAGGTACTATAGAGTCACAGGTCAAACTTCAGCTGGCCGCACACTATCCATTCGGCCCGCGACATCGCCGCGATATTGCCGGTGATATCGCCAGTACGAAGCCGGAATACACGAATCGTGTATCCGCACGCACTCCATTCAGTCGCCTAGTTGCGCTACGACAACGGCATGGTACATCTTTTAGCAGTGACGCCATTCCTGAGATGTAGCCGTGGTACATCTTTTAGCAGTGACATGGTACATCTTTTAGCAGTGACGGCATTCCTGCGATGTAGCCGTGGTACATCTTTTAGCAGTGACATGGTACATCTTTTAGCAGTGACGGCATTCCTGCGATGTAGCTGTGGTACATCTTTTAGCAGTGACATGGTACATCTTTTAGCAGTGACGGCATTCCTGCGATGCAGCCGTGGGAAAATCGCAGTCGAATGGCCCAAGTATGAGGCAAGCTTTAGTCAAGGTACTCGATACGAGAAACCCGCATTCATCCTGCTTGGCGTATGATAAATATGTTACGCAGCATGAATTGAAGTAATAGCTACGTACAGTTGCTGACAATGTTGCATCTTTTTCAGCTGAAATGCATTTAATCTCACAATTTATAATTGCAAAATGGAAATATTTAAGGTTTTACTCATCTACGCATGCCATGATATAAAAGCCTTATTTAAGTCATGGTAAAATATGTTAGTTTCAAAAGCAGTGCAGTCCGACTGATATGAGTAAAATGGCGGTAACCTTCCTAGCCACATAACATGGCCGTTTTGTTTTTAGTAACGAGGGCTTGTTTTCCTCAACCAAATGGGATAGTTTTCCCTAGAATCAATTCAACAGTTGGTGTTTCTTTCTTGTCACCCAACGTCAGCCTAGCTCTCTGACAATGGTCATCTCTAGTAACATTTAGTTCCATTTTTATTTAATTTAACATGCATCCGCCGGATGTGATATTTCTATGAAGGCTATCGCGAAACGAGTAAGCGAAATGTATTTCCAGGCATAGCTTTTCGTATTCCGATATACTTTCGACTGCTTATTATTAATTTTTGAAGGCTCAGACTCATCAGAACTTTGTGATATGAATCTTTCTCGTCTACCATGTATGCCACTTCATCGCTATGTCAACTTCAGCGCCTTATGGTGTCGTAGAATATGCTCCCATTGTCTGCTACCCGATGGTTGGCTAACAGATGATCCGTCTAACCGCAGCGCTCACTGAACGGTCAACTCCGCAAGAGGCAGCAGCGGGGACTTTTTCAACTTGTTAGTACGCCAATACTAATGTTCATGGTTCAAGTCTGAGTTGATATGTTTCATAAAAAATAAAACAAGGGTTGGTTATTGAGTAAATACAGGGTCGTCCGTCACCACTAGGTTATAGGGGGAGGGGGGGGGGGAGGCGTTCTGGCTTTCCAGATAGGACAGTGTAACATTAGGTCTGGAAACGGGGGCAACCAATGACTAGCCTCTGCTCCAAATTTTGCACCAGGACCGCCTAGACGTCTCCCTCCGGTGGTGGGTATCATTGTGCTCATTATCACACAGAGCAATTTTCCAACCAATGTTGCACTCGGTATATGCCACTGATGACGGACGATGAACGATCGGGAGCCGTGGCGGAAATAGGCCGACGGCAGAGCATTTCCGACCGTCACCCGGTACACCGTTCTTCCGCCTCACGAAATAACTCTAAGGCTTTAGGCAAATTGTGTCTCTCTTCACTTGTGCTAGCAATTCCTATTTTTTCGAAGAACTCGCTTGTCCAATAGAAAGCAAATGATAATACTGGTATCCTCCCCGGCTGCGACAAAGTCCACCGACGTAGTGTTTCCTTGAGAGCCACCTCAGAGCGAGGTGACCGAACAGCCGAGCGTCGCCGCCTACAAGCTGGCGGCATGGCATTTCCGCATATTCAGCCAGTTGAAGCGCGCTCGTAAAACAAACGATTCTTTATTGCTTTTGAGTGGCTTTGGCGGCGGCTGGGCCTGGACTGCTGTGCTGGCTGGCTGAGACTGAGTCACGCTTCCGACGGAGCCGACAGCCACCGGCGAGGGAGGAGGACGTCATGACGGGCGGGGGCGGGGGCGGTGGCGGGGCCCGTCACGTGACGTGGGGGCAGCCATGACCGGCGCTCTCTGAATAGCCGTCTGTCACACATTGGAGAGTTCCGGGTGACGCCATGAGGACGACGTCAGATGGTCTGCATTCAGCGCTCCGGCGGCCCGCTTGATTTAGTAGCCGTATATAGCATTATGGCGGCAGGGCCCAAATCAGTCATAATCGGGGTGTCTCTATGGTTGACAATTTAGGACTGGCCAGAGATTCGCCTCATCTGACGTTGAGTGTTGAATTGGGCCATACAGTCCAGTTAACAAGTGACTCGTAATGTTTCGAGTTGATACCAATGTGCTGCTACTGTAATTAATCATCTGCTGGATTAAAACGGTGATGAACTCTGCTTTTCTTCGCTGGTTTCTATGTTTTTTATACGTTTTACAATGCTTTTGTTCTTCAAATGTGAGTTATATTAATTTGAAGGCAGTACAATTCAAAGAAATCTGACCGAAAAAAACAAATTAACCACATATTTCGAATGTATCGTTGTTCGAAATAGTTTGTAATGTAACTTATATTTGGTCCGTTCATCGTTAAAAATATACACAAGGCACGAATGGATGTCCCCACCTAGTGCTGGAAAATTCCTGCTTGGCCTTTTATATCATGCAATATCAATGTTCCAACAAAAGGGGGCGCCGCCGTGGTGCCGACATTCATGTGGTGACATTTAAGTCATGGCTTTAACAATACTTTGGGAACTGGGCAGAGGAAATTAAACAGATCTGATTCAAAGTCAGACACTGCCGCTCCAACCACAACAGGTGTATGGAGCCTGGGAGAGCGCCGTGACCTCGCCTTTGAAGCCCTCGGCTAAATAGGGCTCATACCAAATAGTCATAACCATGTTACCAGGTTATCGTCATAAGAAAATGGCTTCACCCGTAACATAGAATTTAAGCTGAGCTAGTAATCATGTAGAGCTTGTAGGTCATAGGATAACCTTGCGACCAAATCTGGTTTTCTCCGGAACTTGTCTTAAAAAAACAGATGCAAATAATTTAATGCAGCCTCATGAAGTATTAGCATTATCCTTCATATTATGTGACTTACACGGCGAGAGACCTTTTGGACGGGTATTGAGCGTTTTCCGCCGCGACGGTATATTTATATCGTGCCTAACGCGGCTATTCGGCCAGGACCGTTAGACGTTGAGGACAAAAATGCTGATATTGATCATCATAACAGGCTCCAGGCAAGCTCGTCAATGCCATGGTATTGTTGCGTGAACTGTGGCCGCTGGAAGCGGGCTTACGAGGCTGAAGCCCCGCAACTGACCAACAAAGTGCCTTATGATAAGTCCTTCAAAACTCAACTCCTTGACTAGCTTAGTGTTAAGTTGGTGCGCACTAACAGCTCGTGGTGCCAAGTCCGAAATGCGGCGCATCTTTAATGGGATCTATTTATAAGATCTTCAGCATCTCCATTATTTGCCGTAACTGCTTTAAAGGTAATGTATGACCTTTTTCCATAAAAATGGAGTTAGCACTTGTATTAGCAACTTCAGAACAAGGGAAGCCG
>JARFNZ010131742.1:0-11189 GCA_031763405.1 Balanus nubilus
ACACACACACACACACACTCACACACACACACACACACACACACACACACACACACACACACACAACACACACACACACCTGACCCCGACCCTGACCCGGACCCTGACCCCGACCCTGACCCCGACCCTGACCCTGACCCCGACCTTGACCCTGACCCTGACTCTGACCCTGACTCTGACCCTGATCTTGAAACTGTTCCTGAGATATCCCTGAAAATGTCCCTGAAAATGTCCCTGAAAATGTCCCTGAAAATGTTCCTGAAAATGTCCCTGAAAATGTCCCTGAAAATGTCTCTGAAAATGTCTCTGAAAAGGTCCCTGAAAAATGTCCCTAAAAATGCCCTTGAAAATGTCCCTGAAAATATCCCTGAAAATGTCCCTGGAACTGCCCCTGAAATTGCCCCTGAACCTGTCCTTAACCCCTATCCTGAACCTGTTCCGCAACCTGTCGCCAAACCTGTCCCTGAACCTGTCCCTGATCGTGAACTCGAACCAAAACCTCACCCAGAGCCTCCACCTGAAACTAAACCAGAACCTGAATCGGAACCTGAACCAGAACCTGACTCAGGTGAGTTGGATCAGTTTTTACTCTGAACCAGAACCTGAACCAAAAACTGAACCAGAACGTGAAACAGAATCTGAGCATGTCCCTGAACCTGTACCTTAACCTGTCCCTGAGCGTGTCCCTGAATCTGTCCCTGAAACTGTCCTGAACCTGATCCTGAACCTGATCCTGAACCTGATCCTGAACCTGATCCTGAACCTGACCCAGTCCGAGGTGGGAGTAAAAACTGCTCCAACTCACCCCACACTCCCTTAAATAAGGGTTTCCTGAAAACGCATTGAAGCACACAATTTAAAAGGCACATTGTTATAGAAGTGAGACTATAGAAGAGACATGTTCTATAGAAGTGACTGAGGATAGACAGGGTTGTTAGATTCCGACCCTGGATTTGAGATCTGAATAAAACCGAAATTTTGAAGGAGTTCAAACGTATTGTTATTTCTTTTTAAAATTCAATATCTTGCACACAAAAAACGGAACATTTATGATAGAGCCGATAAATGGGTACTTGTTGACTTAACCCTCGCCAGTGTAAGGGGATGGTTTCCACCCCTTGGTTTTTTAATAACTCGCGTAAGAACAGCAGATCGCGACGAAATTTCCGGTACCCAAGTATATATTTGTAAAGGTCAAACTTCGAGGTCAAAATCAAGGTCAAACGGGGAACCGCAAGTGCCCGAAGATAGGGTAGGGTGGGGCAAGACGCCCTGTCGGGTAAGACGCCCACCCCTCTACCGGATAAACTACGAATGTTTACTAGCTTGTGTTGTTACTGCAAGGTAGCAGTGCTATGTCACTGGCTATGGACGGAAAAGGCTTGCTAAGCAAGCACACCTAAAAAGTTATAACCCTGAACACGTCTTTGATCCACCTGTTATAAAAGTGGACCATCTTGGAATGGCAGTTCTTCACGGTATTTTGGTATGTCCACTTTCTCACTTCTCTTTCGGTATTTGGTGACATTTGAGAAAAACGCGATAATGATGGCGGCACCATGTTTGCCACAGATATTTCGCGATGCTTGGGGACGTTGTCAATCATGCCCTGGGGTAAGACGCCCACAATCAGTTTGGGGTAAAACGCCCACCACGTACCTCATTGACCCCATATGCTGTCAAGTGGCCTCACAGTGGGCACTGAGAAAATGGCAATTGCATGCTTAAAACCAGCCGAAAACTTGATACCGAGGAGACTGGGGCTAAAATTTGATCGTTTTCGTCGGAAATTCACATTTTAAAATATTTCAATTAATATATGTAATGGGTGGGCGTTTTACCCCACGTATGGGGTAAGACGCCTTTTTGCTGTCCTCTTTTAAAATGAGAAAATATATTATTTTTACTGGAACCAGACACCACATTGTTACGGGATTAAGAATACTTATAAATGTTTCAAACAATTATGAGAAGTAAGCAGAAAGCTTCGTCTTCGCTGAGCTGTAGGTGTATTCCCTTAAGGGGTGCGTCTTACCCCACTCTACCCTAATAAGTGTTTTGTGCTCTTCCACCAATACATTTGATACAAATAAAACCGGGATAAAAGTCGTCGATGAATCACGAGACTTTGCCAACCAAAGAGGGAAGTAAACAAAGAGCAGAAATACATAAGTTACCCACCATTCCGTCCATTTTGTTCCAGATGGTGGTCAAGCATAAGGGCAAAATGAGGAAAAACCACAGTCCGATATTTCCTAACGTTATATCCCTGCATAAATGATCATCGTGCTATTGTTCTCACCAGAGATGGACAATTGCAGAGCCTTCAAAGTTATCTAGTTGCAGATTTTCTAGGAGATGTTTAGCGTTTTATCGTCAGCAAAATGCTAGTGTCTGTTTGGCTCCTCTTTCCCCTGGCTATCTCAATGTCACTTTAAATTGAGTTGGCCCTAAACTCGGACGACGGAATTGGAATGAATAAAAAATTGCAAAGCATACTGGAGGCGCTGAAGTGAAGTAGGTAAATGATCAGCCACAGCAACAAGGAGTGGATAATATCAAACCTATTTCCTAACGTGCAGGCATCCCGCATCGACCAACGAACAGAACTGACTACCCATAATGACACATATACAGAAATGACAAAAACCGAGATAACGCAGATAAGGATAAACAAACAGGAACCCTGAAGCACGGTACGCAGATAAAATGATGCAAATAAAAAACAAAAGACAAACGAGTCTGTATTTTTTTTTTTGGGGGGGGGGGCGCTTCAGCACAAAGAGACTATCAAGCGCCCGAAAAGACAAACGAGACATCGACGACAAATAGTACGCCATAATAGTGAATACCAGGTATGCGCCCACTAGTCCTAGTCCTCTTTTTCAAAAGTCTCAAGGTCCGAAGTTCCCCTTTGTCCTGGTCAGCGCAATGTGACGCTGGTCCCGCCAGTGCTGTAGACAATCAGCTACATCTACAATCGGCTCTGTAGAGCTGCGGCAAATAGCCGGGGTGCAGATCTACAGAGGTGTGCGTCGCTGCCGACCACCAACCTGAGACCAGCAGCGGCAGCAGGAGCAGCAGCGGCGGCAGCAGCGGACCCGGCACGCCCTGCATCTTTCTCCAGCTGTGTCGGGGCGCGCCGCTCGGCCGAGGGTGGTGCTGTGCCCACAGTCTGTCCCCGTCTGGCCGTGCTCGGCCGCGCGTACGCCGCCCCCGGGGCCGGCAGGGCGCCATACCATAGTCGGCGGAGCACCGGCACGCAGACGTCACGGCAGACGACCATCGAAATTAAGCACCAAAAGGAAACAATCCATGACAGCATTGAAACTAAAGGTGGAAAACAAGTTTTTTCCGAAAACACTCCATGAACGTGACTGTGGCACAAGTGAGACCCTGGTATATTTATAATAGCAAAGACGAAGACCGCCGTATTAGCTGCGACGCTATTGCGTATTGCTCTTGAACACTGAACAGAGACCAGTCTATTGCGATTTTCACCAAATACTTTACTTTTCATGGGTATGAAAAATGTATTTCTAAATCACAATGCAGGGCGGAGTGCTGTGTTTTCTACCAACAAATATGGTAAAACACCAAGAAACGTTAACTAACAACGAGCCGTGACAGCGGACTGCTACAATGTATGAACTATGACAGGCAGTTACAAACATGTACTAAGTTTGGCAAAGCGCTATACATCCTAAAGACAAAGAACCCGGAATGCGCTGACATCGAAGCACAGCCCGCCAATCTATCTGTACTCCGCAGGTACCCTGCTAAACTATCACGTCAACTCACACTAGCCACTCACCGCAATTTACTGAGCTTGACTGCAAAGTAAGAAGGGAATGATCATCAACGTAGACGATCAATCATCCGGTTCGAGCCACATCTCGGATAACAGACGCTCTGCACATGACACTCCGCTGTCACTGCCGCACTGGCCCAGGGGACAACGAGGTTCGCTCCGAACCGAGGCAGTATACGAGTGGATATATATGGGCCCGCACCGCCGGCACCGGCTGCCTCACACGCCCTCAGCGTTCAGCAGCAGCACGATCGGGCAGTGGTCGCTGCCCATCACTTCCTTCCGGATCAGCGAGTCACAAACGCGGGGCATCAGTCGCTTCGAGACGACAAAGTAGTCCAGACGCCTGCAAAACGCGACGATATCGTCATTCAAAATAACAGCAATGCCACCCAGCCCTGACCCTCCATCCCCTCACCAGAAGACGAGCTTACCAGCCAAACTAAATACTGAAAAGCACAACAAAGTACTTTAAAATACGGTTTCTGATTTCGCAGGTAGGTACACTGATATGTACGAGGTGTCCGGAAATTGTTTGCCACTTGACCATACACATTCATTCCCTCCAGGCGCAGGCAAAAGAAATGGGATTATACTGAGAACTCGCCATGGCAATCCGGGAATGTCCCTCGGGTCACGTGACCTACACCTGTGGTTCATTTACAATAATTATAAATGCGTAAATGTGAAAAAAGCAGTGCATACACGCAATGAAGGCTCAAGGTGCTGAAAGTGATCTTGACAGCTGCTGACTCAGTTCCCTTCCCCCCATTAAGAAGGCGGCCTATCTATTGCATAGTTTCTGCTGCCTCCCCAAAAATATAAGAATGGTTAATTGCCCCATGTATGATTCAATCAATGATTCATGACAATATAGCGGGGTGAATCGATTCATCTATGGTTAACGTAAATAAGAGTGATTTCATGAAAAGAATGATTCAATCAGAATCACTCAGAAGTCTGATTATAACCGGTTTAATATTTACAGGGTGTTCATTAATGAATTGAAAAAGTAACAAAGGCACGTGCGAATCTAGAGTCACGTGATCAAATTGTTTACTTATCATCTTTAAGTAGAAACTTTGCCATTTTGTTATTCAAGGTCACTTTGAGCCCAACCTCTTTCGTACACTAGTGAATGGCTCTGATTTTGAGGAGTCCGATTCGACCCTTTGGCATTGGGTTAGCCTCGTCGACGGCAGGTGCCTCCTGGTGCACGCTGGTTACAAGCATCGTAAGCATCAGGTCAAGCCTGGTGATGCTCGGAACGGTCATGAGACTATCTGTGAAGCAC
This sequence comes from Balanus nubilus, assembly GCA_031763405.1. Taxonomy (NCBI): domain Eukaryota; kingdom Metazoa; phylum Arthropoda; class Thecostraca; order Balanomorpha; family Balanidae; genus Balanus; species Balanus nubilus. The sequence goes on from JARFNZ010131742.1 coordinate 5,106, forward strand.
GTGGCGATTCTAAGCGCTCCTGGTTGGAGTTTGACGGCGCTCCCTGCCACGTATCTGGAGTTGTGATGGACTTCCTTTAATCGGTTATCGGCGATCGAAGCATTTCCCGCTCAAATACTCATCGCTAGCCCGCGTGCAGCCCTGATCTGCTCTTCCTCTTATGGCCATAATTTTTTCAGTGTCCAGGTAAATCCAGAATTAACATATCGGGTAGGACTGGGGTAACGATAGACTACCGCAGGCTCTCAAGACTAAAATCATCACGTTGGCCGAAATGTGTTGGCGGATTCCACGATACAGGCGACTCGGAAGATGGCAGTAGCAACTGTGTAGTGTGTAGCCGCTAAAGCAGAAATTCTGAATCATACAAACATTACAGATATACCGCTTCTCCCCGCGGGAAAGGCGTTGGATGAACTGGTCATTTCATGCTTACCACCCAACATCTTTAGCTCTTGCGTTTGCCATGTATGTCCAGAACGTGTAGGCGTCCTTTTGGTCCGGGTAAAAGTGCCGAAACGTGTCGACCAGACCTTCCTGGCCGGTGGTGAGGAGGTCCGTGAAGCCGTCACGCTCTTCCTGCGTAAAACCGGCGTTTTTCTTGTTGGTCTTTGGGTTCTTCAGGTCTGAAATAAAGAAGTGCGTTTCAAACTATCATTTCTTTGTTGTACTGTCGTAATAAGACATTACGACACTTGATCAAAACAAACAATGTTTAACAAATATTGTCGGTATCCGACAATATGTAAGTCAAACTGACAGAGACACTAAAATATCAGTTAATCCCACCGATTTCCTTGTGAGAGACGTTTAAGTCGCCGCAGTAGATCACAGGTTTCTTTTCATCCAGCTTGCGAATATGCTCCTTTAGAAGGGTGTCCCATGCCATCCGCTTGGGAAGAGTCACCAGTTTTCTTCCCGAGTTTGGAACGTCTGACAATAACACAAGTCATCATTACCTAGTCCTATACGCATTCAAATTTGAAAGACTGAAAAAACAATACTGTGTCTTTAAACAAATTTCAAGGACTGTCGAACATAACGCTGTGCCTTTATTTTAGATTCTCCCTGCCAGTCCCCGAACTGGACTGTGTTGAAATGGCTGAGCAGAACAAACACCTCTAACGACAGACGAGCAAAGCCATTTGGTAAAATGGGCGTGCAGTTCCTATCTACGAAAAGGGAAATGGGTCCTTTGTCGCACAGCCAAATAATTCACTATGTCATGCTAAAGCAGAAGCGATATCATAAGTCGCACCTCTGATTTCAGCATGGGACGGGAAAACAGCACGGGCTTGATGTAGGAAATTACTTGAAAACCGGCTCTGCTCAACAGCAGCGCAGAATGGAAAATAAGGAGATTTATAATGTCCAAAACATATGCAGTCATATAATGCATAGTCACGCAATAGACGTTATTGTAGCAAGGGTTCGTATGTCATTAAAAATAAATATAGGTTATAAACATAATTGATGTGCAAGACCAGGCTGCAAACTGACGTGCATTGGGAAAAAAATCCTGTTGTGACTCCTCTGAAATCTATTTTCATCTTTCTCTCAATTCTACAACAAAGTGCGTTTTGGTGAAATGGTAAAGTTATTCCAGCGATCCCAGCGCCAAGCCCGTGCTGTTTTCGAAACAGTTCTTACAGTCGACTTCCAACTCAGAAAAACGGACTATAGTTCTCTCTCCAGGTTAGCAAAATGCCTGCGTTCTAAAAAGTAGTCACCTCCAGAAATGAAACAGGTCACGTACGGATTGACTTCATCAGAATATTTTCGGAGCTGACAAAATGGTACAATAAAAAGCCAGTGAACTAGGTAGGAGCCGTTTGAACTCATGAAGTTCGGAATGCTCATAAATCTAGGCTACTCACACATATATTTTCATTAAAAGTGAATGATAACCGCATCATACTCTTCCAGTCTTATAAAGAATTATAAGCAACTGTGAGGGCATCTATATAGAAGAGTCGTGCGTCAACATCCAAAAATTGACGACAAAAAGTGAGAGAGCATTCAAGGAGGTTAAACATTCTTTAACTATGAATACTCACATGATGTTACCAGATAAAATTTGTCATATTCTGCGGTTATGAGCCTGGCTTCTTCATCCTGTGCTTTGTCTCCAATGCCATATGTCACATTCAAGGGCTTATTCTTGCTATACAAACCCATGCCGCAGTATCCTTCATCTTTTCCTGAAAAAAAAACGCTAAATCAAGTGAATTCCTGAATCAAGTGCAACTTGGAACCCTAACTTGGACCTTAAAAATGCCTTATAAGATCCGAGACTGAAACATCTTCACACCCGAGACAAGGGCACGTGAAAAATCACTCAACAACATAACAGAGACATGGTCTAAAAACGAGCCCATGTTCGATGGTTACTGGATCCCCATTACGAGGCTCTAGTAACCATCGATGCTGTATGCTGTAAGACACTAAGAAAGACATTTATCCATCGGAGGATATTCCCTCCTGCCTCGTAATCATGTAGCTTCTGGATCAACATTCTATGGGTAAATTGTGTAGAAATCTTATTCTGCGATACGTTATTGCAAAGTTGATAGCTCTCAAAATATGACAACGATACATTAAGAAAATAGTTAGCACAAATGCATTGTCTCTTGCATTACCTGACAGCCAGTAGGGACGGTAGCCCTTGATGTCAGCTTCGATGGGAAGTTTGGGTTTCGTACACTTCGTTTCCTGAAGGCACATTATGTCGGGTTCCTCCTGGGATATATACTTATATCCATCTTTCTGAAGATACAACAAGGCACAATCAAAATTTATGGAAAGTTATCATATTTCCAGTTCCGCACAAGACAATCTTCCGAATTTCAGCTGTATGTCACACATCCGAACTGCTGATAGATACCTTGGCACAAGCTCGTAGACCCGCCACATTCCATGACGCAATCTTGAAATTCCACGAGGTCCCGGTAGAATCCTTTGCATCACTAGCAAACGCTTGTTTCGATGAACCAGTTGCGGGTTTCTTAGACTGTCGTTCTCCCGATCCTCCATCCTGGAAAAAAAAATGTCAGCATTTCCATCGCAAGTAGGTATGACGCCATGCCACCAACACCAACAGCTGACCGCCAGTACATGTAAAATTACTCGTCAATCGGCTGTTTGTTCATTCAATAACGTCCCGTACATTTGGAGGTGGGATCGCTTAAGCCCTCACAATCAGCTGCGAACCGACATCCTCACCGGCAACAGGTAAACATGCGCCCGGATACTAGACACCTCAAATTTGAAATCCAGATTCGGACAATAATAGCGGTGATACAATTTTAATGTATGGGGGAACTCATTGAGAGTGAATCCCTCCGCGGTATCTGGGTCTGTTTTGTTAAGTTATCTCGCAAAAATATCGGATAATAGCTTGGAATCCACTTGGAATCCCTGGACCTCGGATCCCGGGCTATTTGCACGATGTTTTGATACTTCGATCAACGAAAGAATTTGCTCATGGAAAAAGGAAGCGTGGGGCTACAGTTCGCAATGCATATAAGTGTTATAATGCACTGCCCGGGGGGGGGGGGGGGGGGAGGGTCGGATACGACCCCGTCGGTTTTTCCTGAATAACTTCCGAAGCCTTACAGATATCGACGCGAAACTTAGTATAACTTCGCGTATATCACTTCTACGTATTCTGTGAAAAATGAGGAGTGTCGTTGAAAACAATGTGAGTTATAACGATTTAAGTGACATCACTACATTACATTTTTGGCCGAAAATCACGAAGTGTTTGAAAATTCGCCAAAAATCGAGTTTAAAGCAAATTTCAAATAAAAAAAAAGCCAAAACACGTGAAATGACAAGTTCTACAAAATGGCTATCTCGGAATTTCACATTTTTGCTTTTTGATCCTGAAAAAAAATTGGGGAATGTCAATAAAATCCAAAATTTGTAATTTCCCAAAACGGAATTTATGTTAACGAACTACCTATGACTAACCAGCATGCCAAATTTCAAGTTGGTATCTCAATTTTTGACCCCCAAATGACTAAAATGGCTCTAATATGCGTACGAGATGATGACGTTATTTTTAAGATCGCGGTTTTAGGTATTTCTAAACCCATCGTACGGAAAAACAATCAACATCATTGGATTCCTGGGACAAAAAGAACCATAGTTATGCACTTTTTGTTAAATATATTAACCCGCCCCAATTGTGTTTGTCTCGTCAAGATGCATCGACTCACATGCAACATGACCCACCGTGACCTACTAGGGTCATTAGGTGACCATGACCTGAGGACAAATTTCGAACTTGACCTTTCGAGGTCATCATGTGCATGTTTCGATGCGTCTTGAGAGAAACACGATGGTGTCAAAATAAATGTTCTACCTTCAATACATAAGCAGTTATTCGCAAACGACTTTTTCCAAGAAAACAGCCATTTTGAACTTTGATGACCTCTGAAGCCTAAACTATTGAACCGAGGTCAAATCTGACGACACGTTGACGAAAGAGCGTTACAAGAGCTTTCTACTGCTTTTTTATTCACTTATTAGCTGTTATAGTTCCCGAGATAATGGCGGAAATTCCCCAAAAGTTAATATTTTAGAAATTTTGACCGTCGGTGACCTCTGGTGACCTCAATATTAAACTGAGCGAAAAAATGACCGAAGTAGTTTCGAAATGATTTTTGACGAGCTTTCGAATGCCGCTTACTGCTTGTCGCTACGTGGCCCAGGAGCCGAGTTAGAGGGGGGTGTTCAAACACCCCCAGCATGGCGTGGAAAATCAGGAGGCCCAGCGGGACGCGGGTTAAAACGCTGCATTAAAATGAATGCATGATTTCGTAATTTTGCGGAATGTATTTATTGATATCTCTCGTCATCAAGGGCGTTTCTTTTGAATCGCTTGATATAACAAATACTGACTGGTTCTGAAACGTGAACAATTTATGAAATATGTTAAACTAATTTGTAACTATGTACATTTCCCTGGCAGTAATATCTAAATACGGACGTCGGGTACGTTATTTTCAGATGGAATAGGTATCAATCAGCTGCTTTATTTTACTAACCCGCAGTTCGGACTGGATCCGCCATCCGCCATCCGCCATCCGTTTCTAGCAAAATGACCCGTTCGGCTGGCGTCGGCCAAAATTAAATGGTAGCCCTTGGGACAGGGATATGGGCGGCACCCATGGGCGCCGATCCCCAGTTCGCACTGAACACGCCACGAACGGCGCCCAAACGGACCGTTTTGTGCGAAACGGATGGCGGATGGCGGATGGCGGAGCCAGTCCGAACTGCGGGTAACTTATAATCTTAACACGTACACCATATTCATGGTAAAATCTATCAACCCCATGAAAATATGTTTCTGTGTTTACTAAATTTGCCGATGATCCATCAAAAATAAGACAAGTGGGGGACGTTGAGCTTAGGAAAAATTATTTTAAATATTATCAAAATCCTTAGAAATCCAAGACATTTGACACATGATTTTACCGACTTCCTTGTCCACTGGCGGATCCAGGAAAAACAACATTTCGGCCAGTTAAGGAGGGAGGGCGCATCCAAAGAAGGTTCACAAATTTCTGAACTTATCGGATTTCCCTGTCTTATATAATGCCTGTTGACAAGAGCATTTTGATATATAATAGAAGTTCCTTACATTTTTTTAAGTATAACGGGTGGGCAGTATGAATGGAGACAAAACTTGTTTCGTGCTAGCGCAAGCAGTTTGGATTATGGAGAGACAACCATTGGTATTAAGTAAATATGTTTTAATGTGCACACATCACATTCGGTGAATCTGATATTTGCCCCCTAAATATGCCTCCATCCGCACGCGCGCTAAGGCCCACTCCACAAAGCTTCGCGGGACTTTGGGCCTATTTCCTGTATCACCAGCTTGATCCTCAGCTTCAACTAGTTATTGGTCTCCTGCAACTCTACATCCTCCAAACATCTGCCGTTTGATCTGCCCCCATTGGATCTCCATGGGGCGCAGGTGGGAGTACAAGGAGGATTAATAGCACGTGCCACCCCAGGTACTTTGGCCTATACCGGAAGCTGGAACCTGTTTGCCGGCAATATGGGTCCTGATGA